>JAKUCV010006227.1:1755-13954 GCA_028386065.3 Turnera subulata
AATTAGAGTACTAACGTCCGATGGTCAACAATAGTACAATCAGGCTTGTTGAATCTAGCAGCCAAGTGAGCTTCTGCCAAGGCAAGACCCACTGCATTAGGAACACCTTGTCCAAGCGGTCCTGTGATCAAAACCTGGTGTAAGATAACTCTGAACACATCTTCCAAGCCACTGAGTCAAACTTTCCTAGCTAACTAACCCAAATGAATTGAGCTAAACGTGAACCGATTTCAAATTCACCATGGTAAGAAAGAAATATCAAACCTTCTTTTATCACAAGAAGAGTTTTTCCATTAGTTGTAGCCGCTATCAGTTAACTAGGTCCAGGTGTGTGAAGAAAGTTTCGAACTTTCACAGTTAATGTTCTGTATACATTCTTCTCCTCTTTCTTGAATGACACAGACCACAGACTCTTTTCTTACCTGTTGTCACTTCAATGCCATCTGTCACTGTGTTCTCGGGATGACCTGGAGTTCGACTTCCAAGCTTACGCAAGCGCCTTAGATCTTCTAACTACATGAAAAAGAAAAAAAAACAAAGCTTAGTATTGATTCAGTTTAAAAAAGAAAAAAGGGAAAAGCAACAGACACAGTAGGAACTAGGAACTAGGAAGTAGCATTTTGGCAATGAAACTATAAGACTACAGAGTTGTTCTACTCATATATATAGAGCTGGGTAAATAGAGTTGAATAGCTTAGTTGTTAGCTGCAGTGAAGGATATATGTATTGCTTGTTGATGTAGTAGCTAGTAATAGAAGCAAAATATGCATTGCTGGTTATCGCAGAATAAACTAAAAGCAAGAAAGAACCCATAATACTTAAATTTGGCATAGAACTTTAGCTACCAGACAGTACCTGAACAGAATCAAACCCAGCAAGATGAGCAAGCATCCATGACCAGCGCTCAAAACAAACCTATCCCTGTTAAACCAGGTCGGGTTTCTTGGGTTATACCTCAAAACATGCCTGTACAGATAATACCCTACTTCAGCCAACCCCATTGCCATGCCCGGATGACCAGTTTTTGCATTCTGGACAGCATCTACTATAAGCATCCTCACATTGTCCACACATCTCTCGTCAACCAATCTCTGAAACGACTCCTCGTCAAGATCTTCAAGGCCAATGCCATCTTTTCTCGAATCTTGTTGGTCTGGTTGTTGATATACTTGTTGGAGTTCATCTCTCCAGGAAAGCTTGTGATCAGGTCTAGAAACATGGCTGGTACTGGTGGTGAGGGATGGATTAGTAGTAGTACTTCTCAGTTCACTTTGAATAGATATTGAAGTTCTGTTGCTTCTGGTTTTATGATAATGGAAAGGCTTAGTGGTAAAGAGAGGAGGGTGGGTGGTGAAGAGAAGTGAAGAGATAGCCATAAGGAGGAGACCCTATTTCTTTTCCAATTTTGGCATATCTAATATGACTTCCAAGTTTGATTGATGCACGCTTAAGATACCGCATGTGGAAATGAGAAGCATCAAATTAAGTTGCTGTTCACAAGCTGTGTTCGACATTCTTTGTCGTCGTTGTGAAGCTGCTGCATTAAAAATTAACGTTGTTAATTTGTAAAAGAACGTGCAAGCATGTGAGCTCTACCTTGACTTATGAGTTATCATTCAAATTTCCTGTGATCCAAAAATTGTTAGATATCAAAGGACTTGTATATACATCAACCCATACTACTAGCAATTTGGGTACACATAATATATTTTTCCTGAACCGACCGGGGGTGGTGGCCCAGTGGCAAGGCCTTCAACCTGCCATCTCTAAGATTCGGGTTCGAGTCCCGGCGCTTCCAGTCAAGCCCCATAGTGTGATGCGGCCGAATATGGCCTTCCACACGGTGGGGTGCTGGCCGTTGAGCCCGGTGATCCCCGGTATTATGACGCGTAACAGGTGAGGGTGTCCGCTGGTGCCCCGGTTGGGCGGTCTCTCCTATGAGGAGGGTCTAATGCCAGGATGTAACCGGTATTGACCGGGGCCTGGACCGACAGGGCGATGATGACACCACTAATGCCTTTTTTTTTTTTCGACAAAAAAAATATATATATTTTTCCTGAAGACCAGCTGCATTATAGTTGTGTTTTTAAAAGTTAACCAATTAAGTTTTGTTGCAGCATCTGCACCATATTAAACGAGCGCAGATCTCGATTGTGTGATGTTGAACACTTCTTGACTGTTAAATTGAGTACTCAAAGCTTGTTTACTGTAGAAATTATTTAGAACTAGCGAAAGAGCTTGAAGATTGATATTCCACAAGTTGAGCCAACACTTGAACAGCAGCAGCTATATAACTTTCCCGCAGGCAAACAAAAACAAACATTAAAAGAAGAATGCATTTCACATCATGTGATTTTCTTCACTGGTTTCTGATTTCCCTAAATGAAAATTTTAAAAATTAACGTGATATAATGTTTTCTCTCTGTTTAGAATACGGCGCCATAAGTTGATGATGGATATGTATCCAAAAATACCTTTCTTGTATAAATATTCTATTTTGTTCAATTTTGTAAATACATTTTCTTTAACTGGATTTTTTTGAACTGGGCCTTTCCGTTTGTATCAGAAGTCTATTGGGCCATCAACAGTCCGTATGTTCAAATTGTGGCCCATATGACACAAGAGAACTGCCTTCTCTGATCTAGCCCAATAAAAAGAATCAAAGGAGTGCTGATTTGCTCTAGTGGTCTTCTCTCCTGTGCAATTTCTGAAATTTTTCTTGTCCATACTGCAATTCTAAACAAAGGCACCAAGCCCTTCAAATCCTTTTTTTTTTTTCCTATACAAATCAAACCACCATAATAGGGGCCGTAATTATAAGTGTACAAATCGTACAAGCAAGAATGGCTTCAATGAATACTAAACCAAGTAGCCATCTCCTTCGCACCCAAAAGGGGAGGCAAGGGCCCCATTTGTATAAAACATTGCTTATAGCATATAAACATAAACCACATGCCATGAATACCTCTTCACATCTGTATCCTTCTCCTGTAGTCCTTTTTAGTATACGAACACCTCTTTGTTGCTAGAGAAGATATTGCAAAATAAATTGCAAGTGAACTGGAGAATAGTGTCATAATAAACCGCCAGAGTTTTTAGCCTCATATGAGAAAGACATGCCAACCTCAGACCATGACATATGCTTCTTTCTTATGCAGAGTGGGTAGGGAGTGAAGAGAATCATTGAAGTAAAACCCTTATTTGCTTTCAAAATCTGCTGGCTCATAAAAAAAACTTTTCTGTTTAATTGTGTGCCCTCTTGAACATCACTTATTTCTTCCAAGAAAACCATGTACATAGCCCAAATCTGTGTGCTTTCACTGCTAAAGGAAATAATAAGCATGTGCAATCATCTAAAAAATGACATACCCCACAAGTAAGATAAACTTGAAAACTGCACACCAAGTCAACATTCACCAACTTGTTTGGAAAAAGAACAATTTACTATAAGCTGCAAGTTTAAACAATTGTATAGTAGCTGAGGTGAACCATACTTGTGTTGCTGAACTGGAAGACCCAGAGATCATTTAAATGATAAAAGCAAAAACTAGTTTCAGGAGATTTGCCTTTGGAACTTGTATGTGTCATACTTATAACTTTAAGGTTTTGGCACAAAGAATGTCATGACACTGTGCCAGTTATACTAAGTAGTTTTGGTAGTATCAGCTTCATCAATAGCTTGATCAGAGTTCTTAGATTGCCTTTTCCTGACATAACAAATTGTGTACAGTACATGTGTAATAATGGTAGTGATATTATTTATCTCCAGCCCTTGAATCATGCAGATACTTTCAGTAGGAATTGGAGCACTTCTCTACTGAACTGGAGATAAACGGCTGGTTTTTTAAATAATATCCAGGAGAACCAGAATACAAAGATCAGTGCAACTTGTTCATATATTTAATGTCACACCCTTCTAACCAGATCTATCCTGTCTCTTCTCTAAATCAATCCTAGCTATCAATAATAACGTGCATGTTTGTATCATGTTATGCAAGCAGCAATTATAATCAAACAAAATGCTGCTGACTTATATCACTGAGTTCAACATTGCTAATTTGGTGATCATGGATATCTAACCTCTGTACTTTGGCGGGCTTAATAGATAACCCACTTATGAAAATCTCCTTTACAGATACTATAAAAACAGCACATTCACTTCCATATTTCCCATCTTTAATTTCTCCTCTCTCACTGCTTATCTACCTCTCTTCCTTCGTCTAGTTATTAACAACCAGTATGATAAAGAAAGTCAGGTTCATCCGCAAATGTTTCTACAAGTGCCTTACTGTTAGTTCTAAGATTGTAAGGTTTTCAACAGCTACCAGTACTAGAGCTCAAGAGTACGAACAAATCCGGTCTAGTGTCAAAGAGGATTACTACATACCAGAAGATGTACCAAAAGGGCACCTAGCAGTGTATGTTGGTGAAGACTGCAAAAGATTTGTCATCAGCATTGCCTTGCTCGAGCATCCTCTCTTCAAGGCCCTGCTTGATCGTGCCGAGGAGGTTTTCGGGTTTGATGCAGGGTCAAAACTTTGCATTCCCTGCAACGAGAACATGTTCATGAGCATTCTACATGGGGTGAAGTCTCAACAGGATCGTCGGTTCTTCTTTTGTTTCTAAAGAGCAACGTACATCATAGAATCTAGCTCAGCAATTTTGGTTCAAGTGTAATAAGCATGAAAGCATATTTAGCTTATTTGTTGTACAACAGGCAAGGAACTTGCTGTTTTTAATTCTATTTCAACCGAGTGTAATCCTGTAATCATGTTTCTCCGGGTTCATGCACGGCAGCTTTAGCTTGAGCTGATATAGGTAGCTATAATTGCCAGGTTTTCAGAGTTCTGGCTAAGTTTTCTTGTTTCATCGAATCGCATATGGATTAAGTGTTACCCTGAAGGGGACTCGTCTTTTAAGCTTTTTGAGTTGCTTACTTGCTTGGATCAGATGGATGCCACAAACTGGACATGTACAAAAAATGGGAATTTCTCGAATCAAAGCTCTAGTTGCATTGGATGCGACTGCAAGTAAAGACCTTCAGTAAACTGATGGCCATTTTTTCCACAAAAGAACGTTAGATGTCTAACAAAGTTGTTCATGGACCTTCTACGGCAACGAATGGCACCTGGCAGTCTTGAACAGTTAATGGCTTGTCAGAACAAGGAAGAAAATGATTTTATTACAAGGAAACAGCAATCAAATCCAAGTGGAGGTAGATCTGAACTGAAGGGAAATGATATTGATATTGCCCTTCACACTATGCTTCCTCGTTGTCGTTGCCATCCTAGGCCTCAAGAGAAAAAAAAAAAAAAAAAAAAATCGAGTGGAGACTAACGAATAGAGCGGATACAGAGCTACCCCACGAGGAAATATGTGTATCAAAGGGCGTTCGTCTTCCCAACTCTTTCTGTTCTTGGTTATATCCTCACGACTCCATAACTGCTGCCAATCGCAGAAGACAATATCCCAGATTCCTAGTATGTACCGAGGAGAGGATTTAAAGATTCCGTAACGTAAATTAACAATCATGCTATGAATCTTGGCGGACAGAACAAATAAAGCCTTAAATCTTTGATTCCCGACATTCCGCGTAAGTGGTCGAAATTATTTTGGGATACAGTCCCAGTCAAACAAAACAAAGAGAACTAGATATGGAAATATGTGAAAGAAAACTTGTGAATCCATGATAGAAATAGGGTAAAAGATATCGCAAAATGACTACATCTCGCATCATAAAATATCACTCACTGGAACCACAACTGGTTCATCATTTTCCGGACTCTGCTTGAAAATCGTTCAGTGGAAAATGCCACATATATCATGGATTATCTAGCAAACTAATAATACGACAACCAACAACTCCTCTACCAAAATATATGGGTTCAGGAGCAAATAATGAAATCCGCGGGGATAATGTTTAGGAAATCTGAGTTTATTTGAAGTCGGGCTTCTCTGGGTATGTGCAGCCTGACCTCTGGATGATAACATTCGCGGCATAGATACCAGCTCTCACGCACTCCTCAATGGGCTTCTCTTGCACGAGCTGAGACAAAAATCCACCCACAAAAGCATCACCTGTCGAAAAATAAAAGATCCCGTCAGTTGTTGGCATAAGAAAAAAACAAAGCACTAAGAACATGGCTTTCTCTGTTGCAATTAGTGTCTAATAGAGCAGATTGAAGACAGTAGAAATACTGAGAGACTAAACATAAACTAAATCATGACATTAATAAGCAAAGGGTGTTAGGTTACTTAAATTACTTAAAAATTTGGTCCAAAATTTAGCTTGTGAAATTGATACAAGGATCCAGCAATAGAAAATAAGAAAATGAAATAATTTTAGCCCCTTCTTAATTAAAATAAAAGAATGCATCTGAATGAACCCTTCAGATATCGAAGTTTTTACAATGAGATAGAATCATAAAGAGAGCACATACCTGCACCATTAGTATCAACCAACTTCTCCTTGGGTAAGAGGGTTACAGGGAATAATTTCACCTTCCCATCCTCTGCAACTACAGTTGGATCTGCACCTTGAGTAATGACAGTGATCCTCTTGTGAGTACCTGAAGCCTTGGGCCACTGAGAAATCTTTATAGCAATCTCCTCAACGTTATCAGTCTGATACAAAACAGCAAAATAAGGAAAGCTGTAGGGGGTAAAAGATACGGACAGCTTTGTATTCATAAAAAAATATATAACAAAAAAAATTACCTCCCATCCATGAACCTTTGCAAAGGTCCTAGCTTCTGTCTCGTTTCCAAAGACATAGTCCATATACCTGAAGCCAACAAGTGGTTTAGTTTTGAACTATTAACTAACATCACTAATCGAAAATGGAGTCAAGGGCACTCACGCTAGAGCTTTCTCCTGCACGTCCTTGAAGAACTCACAGATGAATGGAGCAGAAAGGTTCATTGAGAAAATCTGCACATGCATAACTAACATGATGATATTTGAAAACTGCAATGATTATAAAAAGATAAAGATTTAATTGCTGAGATTTTACCTTGTTCTTTGCAGCTGCATGCTCAGCAACAAGCATTATGGACTCGGGGGACACAGTAAGGAAAAACCCGGCAATGTAGAAATACTTTGCCGTTTCAACTGCAAAGATTCAGGAGTAGTTAAGACGAGAAGATCAACTAGAAATATATCCGACAGCCAAACATAAAGCAGGCTCTGGAAGCCACAAAAAATTAACTGGAGAAATACTTGGTGCCCAACTAGCCACAAGAAATAAACCGGAAGAATACCTAGTGCCCAATTTTCTGGTTTCTTCAAATGATCAGATTTGTAACAGTTTGCAGCTGACAAATTTGCAACAAGCGACCTGCACAAACAATAAATAATTCCTAATTGAGTCTTCATTTACACCGAATATGTTAACCAATAACATTTACAGGCAATTCACTACTCCAACAGGCATGTGTTCCAGATAAAGATGGCCCAGAACAGTAACAGAGTAAATTTCATACTCAAGAACCTAACAAGTTAAGTCAAATAAAAAGAGAAACTATGATGACTGGAACACACAAAGTGCAAACAAGTGCAGGGGACAACTACCAACATAATTATTGAATATTCACATCTATCACCAATAACTCAACCCTCTGGGAATCACAAATGAAGTAGGAGACAGAGAATATATGTACAAGACAACAGAGGGATAACAACCAAAGACGGGAACCTTGCTTCTCTCATTACTCAAATCACACAAATACATATGGACAGCAGGACCATTTGTCCTGCGTTTCATGCCCAATGCTGAACTCACTCACTGACTAACAGAATCTTTGCTACATAAACACTAATAATAAGATGCCAGGCAATGTATCTAACACCTATAAGCAAGGAAACCACAGAAAATACTATAAAACATATAGTCACAACAAACATCATCTGGAACAATTAAAGCGAGAGAAAGTTGGTACCAACAAGCAAAGAATTCAACTAACAAGTACAAAAATATGCATGATCATTGAGTAGGCACACTTTTCAAAAGAAGGATATAAAATGTATTTGATCCAATTATGTAAAAGTACCTCTCACCACCGACAACACAAACAGCACAAGTGCCCGTTGGGGTAGCCTCATCCTCATAATATTGCACCTGATTTACAAACAGCAGGTTAGATTCCCGGAACAAAATGAAACAACCAAAGACGAAGAACTGAAAATAAAAGAGAGCAATTACATTGACACCAGCTTGAGTGCAGTTCTTCTTCATCTCCTCTCCAAACTTGTCCTTGCCAATGCAACCAATGTAACCAGTTGCACCGGGGACTTGGAGCAGCCACTGCACCAACCACCACAAACAAGCCGATTAAGCAACTCGTAACTTGAAAAAAAATGTTAGAAAGTGTACACAATATAGGCATCTTAAGTCAAAACACACCTGGGCAACTTTGATGGAGTTTTGGGTGGCACCTAGAGATAATACGAGAAAAACAGTCTCTTATTAGTTGAAAGGCATCACCGTGCAAAGATCTATTCAACAACTCACAACATGTAAATTTCAACAAACATGATTATCCAGATATTAATTACCTCCAGCAATATACTCTACATTGGATCTTTTAGCCAATTCTTCATACCTTCAACAAGTAAAAGAAAAAATACTCAAAAAAAAACACAAAACGACATCGGATTTAAACAAAAACTCGCGAGATAAAACACGCAATAAATCAAACACCAAACCTACATAGCCAAGTGTTTGTCCTCGGCGAGGATAGCGTCGTTGAGCTTGATATCATATCTACAACAAAAAAAAAGGCCATAACCAAATCAACAAATCATCTCGTAAAAACGTAAGATCCACAGAGAAACAAAACATCACAAAGCTGAAACACAGATCTACAGCGAAGCGCAACAGATCTATCATCTACCACACTCCGTTCCCCGTCATTTCAACATCTAACGGAACGGAACGGAAAAAAACAGAGCTAGCTACAAAGTTAACGGCGCGGAGGAGAGCTGAGAAACTCACTTTTTCAAGAAATCGTCGTCGACGACGGCGGAAATGTCCAGGAGGGGGTTTCCCATACCGAGGAGGATTCCTTCGTAAGCCATTTCCGCGAGATTTGTGCTTATTTTGCTTGGCTGTAGAAGAGAGTTTTCGAGCTTGAAGAGAAATGGAGGAGTGAGTGAGATCTCTGGGTGGTGGTTGTTTGGTTGTGGGGGTTTTATAGTGCGCGCGAGTGGAGTGTTACTGGTTGAGGTGTCGGTCTTTTTTGGTATAGGGCACCAACCCCAAAGCTTCTGGGTGTTTGGGACATTTTGGTCATTTCGTGTTCCGATTAATTTATATAATTGTTTAGTATTTTGGGGGGTAGGTTAGGGTGGGTTGGTGTTGATTTTTTTTTTTTGTTGTGCTGTGGAATTAAGAGATGTGTATGATGTGATGTTTGACGAAATCGGCGAAATCCCACCAAGAAAAGGATATTATTTTTTGTATGTTATGAATATATACTGTATATGTATGTATGTCATTGTATACATACTAAATACATACCAAATACATACATATTGTTATTATATATATTGAATGAAGAAAGAGAAAGAATGTGAATGAGAAAACGGGTTGTAACCCGTGTTCTTCCCTGCCATCTTCCTCCACCCTTCAACTCCTTCTCCTAAATCCATCTATCAATTCCATCTATCAATTCCATTCTTTTATAACACGTTATCAGCACGATGGTGCTCTAATCAGTGCTTGAATTGTCTCGCACAGTCGCCGGCCGGGAGATGAAGGAATGAACCTTTTTCCGGCGAGGTAACCCGTCACCTCTGGTGTGACGTTTTGCGCCGTCGTTCGACGCACCACCACCACCATCGGACTCCACGGGCCGCCGCGACCACAATGGCTCCTCAACCGTCCACAGCCGCTGCCGGACGCGCCGTCTACGGCCGGAAACCCGACAGCAAACCCGGATCCGTTTTTCTCCACATCCGGGTCTGTCTCCTTCTACTCGCCTGCCGCCACCCTCCCGACGCAGCCCACCGCCACTGGGTGCAGCGCCACCGCGACGCTCTTCAGCCGTCGCCCAGCCGAGGTCGTTGCCGCCCTGCTGCTGCTCGCCGTGGTCACGTCACCCGCCGCAGCCGTGATGGGTCACGACTCCACAAGTCGGGTCGCGTGCCTCATGCCGTCCACCAGAGCCTCCTCTTTGTAGCCCCACCGTGCTCGCGCCTCCTTCCACCTGCCGCGACACCGCCTGCGCCGCTGCCTCGCCGACCCGCCGACCTGCAGAGCCCCTCCTGCCTCCTGTCCGTCGCCGGCGGCGACGACCCATGAAGATGGAAATTGTTTTCTTTTTTTCGGGTAACACATGATACACTATTGCTTCTAGTAATACACATGATTGGATTGTTTTTTTTTTTTGTTGTTGATGATTGATTGCTGTGTTTTTTGTGTTTCCGGCGAGTGGTTGATTGTGTTGGATTTGTTGTTGTTTTGGTTGTTTGTGTTTGGGTGAGTATGGTGGCCGGATTCCGGCGAGTGTGTTTTTGGTTGATTATTGTGTTTATTTCATTTTGGTTGATTGTGGATGGGAGATGGATGTCTGTTGTTGTTGTTTTTAATTGTTGCTGTGAATTGTTGTTGGGATTGTAATGTTGCTAATGGAGAATTCACGTGAATAGTGATTTTTGCCGGAATCCGGCGTGAATAGTGATTTTTGGCCGGAATCCGGCGTGAATAGTGTTTGGTCGGGATCCGACGAACACGGTATTTAGCATTTACGGATTTTCCCGGCAAGCCCCGAAGTGCTCGGGCGGAATTTAGTGCCTCGGAAAATTATCCGGCACGGTGAATAGTAATTTCCGGCTATCGTGAATAGTGATTTTGGCCGGAATTTGAAACCTCGAATTTTTCCCGGCGAACCCCGACGTGTTTGGCCGGAGTTTTATACCTCGGGTTATTTCCCGGCAAGCCCAGAAGGTGTGAATAGTAATTTTGACCGATCTAGCAACCGTAAATAGCGTTTTTGGGCGATCCGACGAACCCCGAAGTGTTCGATCGGAATCCGACGCCTTGGGTTTTTTCCCCCGCCAAGCCCAGAAGGCCAATGGCATATACATACAGGAATAGTAACCGGATATTAGTAATATATATTATATGTATTATTGCTGAAAGATTTATCGAGTAAGCATATTTTTTTGTTTTTATTTAAATTCCGAATGGGCTATTAGAGGGCCCACTGCATTTATATTTATGTTTTAATTTTATTTATGCTTTATTTGGGCTCATGAAAGGCCCATAATGGCCGGCTAAGCCGCCTATTTCTTTACCTTTTTTGGGCTCGTATAAGGCCCATCGCTTTTATTTTGCTGAAATTTAATTTTTATTGGGTTCGCTATAGGCCCATTGCATTTATTTTTCAGCAATTTAATTTTTATTGGGCTAATTAATAAAAAGGCCCATCGCATTTAATTTTCAGGCGTTTATTTTTAATTGGGCTATAAAAGGGCCCATTGTATTTAATTACCTTGCCTTTAATTTTATGCTTAATATGGGCTCCTACTAGGCCCATCATTTAATTTCCTGTCATTTATTTTACTTGGGGTAATTTATTATAGGCCCTTGCTTATTTATTTTAATTAAGCATTTCCTTATTAAATTATGATATTTGAATTTAAGACCCTCAAAATTTCCGGAAGAAATTTGTTATGGGTATTAAATGAGGACAGGAATTTATATGATAATAGTCTGGTAGACTAAATATATGAGTCCAGCAGACTCAATAATAAAAAAAATACAATGAAGACTGGAAGTCTTACCGTCCAAAAGATCCTGAAGATCGTTCAAGGCAAATCGAAAATAAAAACTATTACCACCAGACGATGGACATTATATGACCACCAGAAAGTGGATAATATACTTGCTTACCCTGAAGGAGCAGTTTATTTTATCTTCAATTTATTTTCTGTTTAATTTAAATTAATTCGCATTGCAATTTATTTTGTTTCCTTTTCAGTACTTTATATTTGTTTCTTAGAATAATGCCTGAAGCATTAGTCTCGAAGACAATGCAAAATTGACATCCACAGGGGGAGAATTATATGTGTGTGGCTGTCAATATAACATATTATGACATCTCGAAATGATTAACACGCTCCAGAAGAGCATAAATTCGAATATGTTCCTGAAGAACGCATGTTTTAATATGATCTAGAAGATCGTATATTTACGCGA
>JAKUCV010006227.1:14826-31290 GCA_028386065.3 Turnera subulata
GTTAGCTGAGCCATAAAAATTTGTCCTGAGATTGCCTTGGTCCTCCAGGAAGAAAGTCTCTTCCATTGGAGTCACAAAGAACCTAGACGAGTATAGCTCATCTACAAACACTAAACGAGGAATTCTAGCCAGATCATTAGGCAGTTCCTCTTGTTGTTCATTGACCATGCTATAGGCCAATCTATTTCTTCTGCCTAGTGAGGCACCCTCAACAAAGAAAACAGTAGCTGGGGAAGGCATTTTTTTTTGTGTCTTGGTTGAGTTTTTCTGTTTCTTTGCTCAGATGAATTTTCTATATCTATGAGTTTTTCCTGTATCTTCTCATGTAATTCTCCCCATTTTATAGCCTGAGCATAGATAGCCAGGTGTCCCCAAAAAGATCCAGAAGATTTTTCGGTGGATTATATTATTATTCAGAAAATTCCATAGCTTTACAGTCCTCGAGGATTTGCTTTTGGAAATGTCTGCCACTATATTAATTATTGTCCAATAATTCCGATTTTTTCGACATGAGTGGCAGGAATAAGCCTAATATTGACACATGTATTGTAGCCTGAAGCTAGCAGTTGAGCAATTGAAACTTAACATATCCAGTCAGAAGCTGGAATGCACTAGCCTGGAGCTAGCAATTTTAAGTGTTTAGATACACAACTTGCGCAGCCTGAAGCTGGCACCAACTTGAAGTTGGTTCATGGATTTATTATTTGGCACGACCGGATGGGCCATCCCGGTTCAATTATGATGCACAAAATTTGTTTTGATCATTGATTGAAAAACCAGAAGTTTTTATAATCAATAAATTTTCATATATTTGTTTGCTGCAAAATTTATTATACGGCCTTCCTAAGATGAGAATGGCCTAGCATCACCAGCAAGTTTAAGAATAATATAGGGACATGAATGCGGACTGATCAATCCGCGGTGATAACCATCTAGGTAATTTTTACGATGCATCGACTAGATGTTTTATTGTGTGACGAAAGTTGGCATAAGTGCGCACTTATTATGCCACTTGCGGGCACATGTCCCTACTTATGTTATTAGACTATATGTCTAGATAATGCTGGGATATTTCATCAATAAGAGACTGTATATCATTGGAAATAAACCCAAACAAATCTGGGGGAACATTGACAATTGATTGCACGACTGTTGATGAAATATTATTGCTTGAGAAATTGATATTTTATATGCAGCAACACTGTGCATCAAGCCAATATGATGTTATAAAGACCTCCCCATTTAATTGATTAATGGTCGCATACATAGTATATCCCATCTTCGGACCATCGGTCATATAATGCTCCACCACAGAGTTGTGAAATTGGTCCCTTAAAGAAGATTGGGAATCTACGTTGGGTATGTATCTCCATAAATTATAAAGTTAATTGAAACCTATGATAGGGGATTGGAGATTTATTTATAGCAATATTTGCTTATTAGTTGATGTTTTACCCAACATCAGGGGGAGAGAAAATAAGCAGCTGGATCAAGAGAATTATTGAAACGACTTATCAATATCTAATTTTTTGATCCTCGAATGTTAGTATGAACCTGAAGGTCAAAGAGATGATTCATTTGCAAAAGATTAGTAAGTCATTTTCCAGACATATTTATTTGAAACATGTGACCATATACCAGCTGCAAATGCTCCTGTTTAAATTGATGTTCCTAAAGAACAATATTAGTATGCAAATGAATCTATATGCTCGGTTCCATAAAAGAAATTCTCGATAGAGAAAAAGGAGCAAAAGTGATAAGATGGCCCTAGTGAGAAAATAAGACCTCCAGAAGAGTTTTGAATTAAAAGTCCTCCAGAAGAGGTTGATTCTCTGACACAATTGATAAAGTTCCATAAGTAACTCAGGTACCTGAAATAAATGAGCATGATGAGATCTCAATTACAGTGTCAGGAATAAGATGGAACCGACGAGAAATAACCGTCGACGGAATACTTGTTTATAATATAGCGCTAAATAAAATAAGGATCATGAACCTACATTTGACGAATGTAGGCGCAGTATGATTGGCCAAAATAGAGAAACATGATTAAAGGCTGTGTTGGACTCGCTCGGAGCGAGAAATTTCCGGACCTGTAGTCCATACACCAGAAGGTGTAAAATTCAACTGGTCATAAAATGGGAATTTGTGTGGGAAAAGAATATGAGATATAAAGCACGGTTTATGGCACAAAGCTTTACCCAAATGACCAGGTATTAATTATGAGGAGTTTTACTCTCCTGTGGTGGATGCAATTATTTGATAAGTTTGGCAATATATTAGAAATGCATCTAATGAATGCCATTACAGCCTATTATTCTGGATCCATAAGTCATGATATATACATGAAGATCCCTGAAGGATTTAAGTTGCCTGAAGCAACTAATTCCCGGGAAATTACAAAAATAATTTAAATCATTTTGAGTGTAGATAAACTTATTTATGATTGGAACTCCCAAAGAAGTTTCCAAATACCGTGCTTTTAGACTGGTCCTGGAGTATCCTGTCTAAGTGCAATATGTATTGCTTGTAACATAAAGCCTGAAGCTTTTGATTTAAGCCTATCGGCATTATATGTATTTGCTCTTATCTTCGGGGAATAACAAATGTGTAATCCAGTGAACCCGAAAGAGAGTAAAGCTGAATTTGCAAATGTAGATCCCATATTCAGTCCACATTAGGCAGAGACGGACATCAACCACAACTTTACACATGATACTGCAATATCATCGGGACTACAAGAACAAGATGGCAAGATAGACGCTCCATCGACAGAATTATGAAGTTAATGCTGCCAACTCTGTCCAATTGGAATAATGATGTACCAAAAGTGACCAGACAAAACACACGTCACCAGAAGCTGACAAGGGCGATTGACATGCAATGATATCAAGAAATCAATGGAGGTCAAAAAGAGGGGGAGCATCAAGCAATCAATGGAGGCCAAAATAAGGGGGAGTAGAATACGCACTGCACTCTTTTTTCCTTCACCAAGTTTTTATCCCACTGGGTTTTTCTTGGTAAGGTTTTTAATGAGGCAGTATCCCCAAAGCGTATTCTACCCAACGACGCAATGACATCCAAGGGGGAGTGTTATAAATATATACTGTACATATATGTATGTCATTGTATACATACCAAATACATACCAAATACATACATATTGTTATTATATATATTGAATGAAGAAAGAGAAAGAATGTGAATGAGAAAACGGGTTGTAACCCGTGTTCTTCCCTACCATCTTCCTCCACCCTTCAACTCCTTCTCCTAAATCCATCTATCAATTCCATTCTTTTATAACATTGTAGTTTTTTTTTGGAATGGAAGAGGATTTGTTGATAATAATTTATGGGAATAGACCGGTGTTGTTTGTTGACATTCAATTACGAATTATGATAAGTAATATCATCCAATGATATTATCCAATGAATGAAGCATAATCCTTTAATTCTCGAAAAAAATGTAATGTCATCATAAAATGATATTCATTGATTATCTCCTTATAATTTTGGTATTAAATTTTCTTCTAAGCAAATTTTATTTGTGGTAGATTGTGTGAGTTAGGACATTTACCATAAGAAAATATAGAGAAAGAAACTACCATTTTCGTGAAATGTTGCACTGAATAGTGAACTTTATTCTTTAACTTAGCAATGCCAATCACCAGCCATTTAAAATGTCACATCCTCCTTGTATATACTAGGAGACTATTTGAGTTTCAATTTCATTATAGGAAATCGTTACATTTACAACAAGTTTGAGCCAGAAAGAGGCTATAACTAAAAAATTATATTCATTATCAATATCGTTTTATTATTTTTTCTAATCATAACCATCCATAAATAGTTTATCATCATATTCGAATTATCATGTACATAACACTTTTTTTTCAATTCTATTAGTTCATTTTCGTAAAATGGAATCTTCTTCTACTCTTTCTCATTTTCTTTTTTATCGAGAACAAAACAAATTAAATTAACTTCATTTTTCACTCCCTGCCCGTTTGGGTTTTTTTATCCTCCTAACCAAACACATTAATTCAGTTGAACGAAAATATGCAACAAATTAATTAAAGTCAATTAAGGAGTCTCAATCATTCTAAAAAAATAAAGAGTCTCAATTAACCCTTCTGTATTTGTTTCATCTCCCACATTTCTCCATGCTTGAGAGATGCACCTCATTTGACCAAGTCTCACTTTTAAGTACTATTTGAACCTTTCTGTTGTGTCTTCCACTTCTCTAAAGAACTAAGGTTGCATATATAGAGTTCTCCACTTAATTGCTTTTTTTGGGGCAAAATCTTGACGATGTATTTTCTGGGAAAAACTGAAACCTTGAAGATTTGGTAAAGGGCAGTTGGCAAGTCGCAATATAAAGAAGAAATTTATGAAAAGACTATTTGTTGTTCTTATTATGTAGATTCCATCAGAAATTTACAGTTGGCCACCGAAATTCATACTGGAATGGAACAAAAGAGATTGTTTAAGGAGCTCAAACAAAATATAAAAGTTATATGGGCTTGAGAGTTTGTTCTTACACTTTCAAGGTACACATTATAAACTGTGAAAGATAAAAACACAAAAGAAGAATGAAAAATTTCATGACAGAATCGTTACATATTTAACTAGCAGATAGGGAGAGGAGCACCATTCCATTCTTTCAGGCAATCCAGCATGGGATCAATCAGCTTCCCTGCACACATAGCTGAGAAAACCTTGTCAAATTCTTCACCTGGTGACCTTACTTTCTCACCTGTTAGCAAACTAGTGCCCAATTCTTCCCTCACAAACTTGTACAATGGGTAGGACCTGCATTCTTGTATCCTGTTTGCAATGGCAGGATTTCCATTCTCAAGCTCAATTCTAGCACTCTCCACTTCTTTAGGCAAAAGGGTTTTCAGTTCTTCCTCAAAGGCTCCGATTTTCTGGAAGATGGAAGTGCTTGAATTCTTCTCATTTTCACGGTTCAACAAGGCGTGATCAACTAGAACTTGCCTTAGCTTTTGCATCAAGGGGTAGGTTGCACTGCAGGGATCATCAACGTAGGCATAGACATGTTCTCTGTCAACCACTTTGAGCAGGTCCTTTTCGCAGAATCGTGACGGGTGGAGCTCGCCATTGAAGCCCATTGTGAGGACTCTCTTGGCAACTTGGCTGACGGTGTTCTTCACTGCATGCTTCAGGTTCTCCTCCAAGTGCCTCAAGTCAATGGCTTGGCATAGAGCAACCAGGAAAGTGGATGACATGAGCTTCAATATGTCAACAGCTTCTGCTGTTTTCCTTGAGGAAATCAAGCCTAGTGAGTTGACATCTTGGTTGTGTTGCTCAGCACTTTGGACATGGTTGGTGACAGGATTGGCAAGGAACTGGAGCTCTGAGCAGTAAGATGCCATGGCAATTTCAGCTCCTTTAAACCCATAGTCCAAGCTTGGATTGCGGCCTCCGGTGAGATTCGAAGGCAACCCATTGTTGTAAAAGTCATTGACAAGCTCAGAGAATTGTGCAAACATGAGTTTGCCAATTGAAGCAATGGCCAGACGAGTATTGTCCATGGAAACACCAATAGGGGTCCCCTGGAAATTCCCTCCATGTAGAGCCTTGTTCCTTGCCACATCAATCAAAGGATTATCATTCACAGAGTTGATTTCTCTTTCAATCATTTTGGTTGCTGCTCTGATCACCTCAATCTGAGGGCCTAGCCATTGAGGAGAAGTCCTGAGAGCATATCTGTCTTGTTTAGGCTTTTGCAGGGGATCAATCTCATGCAACTTTTGAGCTGCCTTGACATAGGAGCTACCATCCAAAATGTGTTCCATTATAGCTGCAGCTTCAATCTGGCCAGGATGGTGCTTCAACTTATGTGTTAGGTGGTCTGTAAACTCAGGTTTTCCTTGCATAACTTCAGCAAAAATTGCTGACAAAACTTCTGACAGGATAGCCAACACATTGGCCTCAAAAAGTACCATGGAGGCCAACCCAGAACCCACTGCAGTACCATTGACTAGTGCTAGGCCTTCCTTTGGTTGTAAATCAAAAAACCCACCATCCACCCCAGCTACCTTAAAAGCTTCACTTGGGTCCAAGGATTCTCCATTGGGCCCTACTGCCTTTGAATTGGGCCTGCCGATCAAAAGCCCAGCAATGTAGGACAACGGGACTAGATCACCAGAGGCAGTGATTGTGCCTCTAAGGGGCAAACATGGGGTCACGTTGTGGTTCAGGAACTTGGTAATAGCCTCGAGGATTTCAAACCTTATCCCCGAGTAACCTTGGAGTAAGGTGTTGATTCTCACCAACATAGCTGCCCTGGTTGCTGTGTGTGGCAGTACATGGCAAGATTCTGTGCCATTTCCAAATATTCCAGCATTCAGGAATCTGGTGAAAAAGACAAAATTCCAAGAGCATATTAGCTAATCTTAGCAATAACAAAGGATACAAATATTGGAAACCAAACACATAATTATATATGCTGTTCAAAAAAAAACACATGATTATATATATGCTAATGATGAAAGGGACAAGGTAGAAAAAGTCCATGAATTGAGACCAGGAAAAATTCTTAACATGACTCAACTATTTAATGTCTGTCACCCAAAAAAAACAGTGGAAAATGGCAAAGCTATAGTATTTACTGTTTTACTTTAAGTCAGCTTGTAAAAACTTTCAAAAGCAAAGCACTAAAAGCATATAAACAAATATAATCCACGCAAGCGTGGACTTTGACCAGGAGTATTTCCATTAATCCCTGATTAGGCAAGTAAAAGATCAAGAAAAGAGAGGCATTTTCTTGGTTCAATAGAAGTGTAGTACCAATACATGCATCTTATTCGTTTCCATTGACTTTATCATGTGACGACCAAAAATCATTTTTGCTAATATTTTCCTTGCATTCACGCGTTGCTGGAATAAATTGATTTTCCTCCACCAAAAATTAAATAGATAGATAAATTGATTTTCTATTCCATGAAATCTTGCCAGATCCACTGGAAATCTCCAGTTTTAATTATTATTATTATTATTATTATGCCATACTTTACGAGGCTAATTGGATTGTTTAGAAAGACAAAATAGGAAAGTCTAATTAAGATAATCCTACTATTGGAGTATACTGCCGCCTACTATCATTAACAAACTGAATTAATTGAATTTTCAGGAAAATAGTGATTTTAATTGGAATAGTATTGAGGGCTTTGGGAGCATGCCATCTTTTTATTCTCTTCTCTCTCTTTCAGCCTAATATCTTTGCTTTGATGGACTACTTAACATCATGTCCCACCATCAAATAGACAGATACCAACCTGGTATTGTTCTCCTGTAATTTTAAATGGGAAAAGATAGAAAAAACTCTACAAAAAAAACAAATTGTATTTTTTTCAAATGTTCAGTGCTCAAGAAACATATTACTGAAGTTTGGTGAGAATATATATATAAAAAAATTATATTATCTTTCGTGCACCCCTTGTTCTTGATCTCCTAGACCATGATTCTAGACAAGTCAAAATATGCGAGTAATTAGTGTGTCTTTTCGGCTATTTCCCTATCAACCTCGAAATTTTCTCCTATTCCCCCTCGAACAAGTTAACTTGACACTAGCTAGAAGCATCTTTCAGGAAATTAGGTTGCAGAAATTAAAACGCATCAATTTCTTGGTAATCCAGGTATCATATAAACTATTGTGAAGCACTAAATCTATTAGATATTTTGTCACTTAAAAGGTAGACCGACGTCAGAACCTTCAGTAGTATTTGTGTGTGTATATATATATATGACAAGTGATGGTGGTTGTTCCAACTTTAAACCCATCACCTACCATAAATTAAAAAACAGTAACCTGCGTTTCTAGTTTCTTGATTCAGAATCGTAAACATTGGTTCATGAACCAATTAAAACAAAAAGGTGTATGTTAAGTTTCCTTTTGGTTTACCCAATTAATATGCGTTTCCACAACTATTTATATTTTGTTCTTTTTTTTTTCATGACAAAAAAGGCCGGCCATGATCAAAAGTATGGCCGGAAATTAATTAACATCCAATGGATGGATATATTTATTAGAATTTTGGTTACAAAGTCATTTTTCATCTATATAAAACCTTTTTACGGGTGACCTCATCCAAGAAAATAACTTATTTTCTAACATAGATAAAGTTTTTTTTTAAAAAAAAAAAGAAAAAACATACATAAAGTAACTTTAACTGTTTCCTTCTCCAAAGAACTTTTACTGTTCATTCAAACAACAATTATGAATACGTTCATGCATGATCTGTAACATATCTCATATATGTCTTGTAACTGACATGCTCAGCACAAACTGCACGCACCTAAAATCTTTTTGTTACGTAAAACCTTTTTCATGTTTCAAACAAAAGAAGAAGAAGACATCCTAAACTAGCAATCTGGGAATCAAGCAAATGCGATAGGGGAAAAAAAAAAAGGAGAATTATTGCGACGGTAATAAAGTACTATAAAAAGAGAAACAAACCAAAAAAATACATGACTAATTAAGGCAAAAATATTAATGAACCAAAAATAAATTACCTTATAAGCTCTCTTTGAAGGTCTCCACCTTTATTGGTTCTCCGATGAGAGGTGGCACCAAAACCCGTGGTGACTCCATAGCTATCAGTGCCCTTGTTCATGCTGTCCATGACCCAGTCGCTGCTGGCCTTGACGCCGGCCCGAGCCGCCTCCGATAACTCCACCTTGACCCCGGTATCATGGCTAGCAATTGCAGTCACCTGGGCTATGGTCAGGGTCTCTCCACCTAGTTTGATCACAGGCTTCCGGTACTCATCAACCATTCGTTTCACCTCATCCAAATGGCTCCCCTTTAGTCCCTGCGCTGCCATGCCCCAGTTCAAGGGATCACTAGTGCAAAATCCAAGCGAACCATTGCCATTGCATGCTTCATGATGCGATGAAGAAAATTCCATTTCTCTCTTTTTTCAAGGAACTTAGGAGATGGAAATGATGAATTGGGTGGTGGTACTACTACTAGTTTAGGTGCGTTAAATGGTGGGGTGGGGTTGATTTGTATATAAAAGGGTAGGGAGATGGGAGAAAATGGAAAATGTGCACAAGATTAATTAGATCTTCCTACTAGGAAAAGAAAAAAAGATTGACAGAATTGCAATGTAGATCCTATTAATTTTTGGTATACCAAAAAAAAACAGATTTTGAGGCTCAAAATACAAATATGTTTTTTTTTTTAATAAAAGCTAGGAATTTTCAGGTAACCCAAAATTCCTGAGTTGGTCACCTAGATTGGAGGCTTTAAATAGAAAGTTGGGGGGCAAGAGGGGCTTATTGAGCGTTGGGTGGGTAGGCCGATGTGTTAGTTGAAAACAGCACGTGACCGTCGGATCTTCCGTTGGAATTGACGATCAGGATTTCGCCACGTAGGAGGAGAACAGGGTGGGTGACATGCGCTTGGGTGGGTTCGCTTCCTTTTACTTGTCAGAAAAGAGAAAAAAGCTGGCCTGGGGGTTGGTGGGATGGAGGCAACATAAGCCATACGTCATGGCTCCAATCCCACCCACAATTTTTATCAACCAAAATTTATTACACCCAAAAAAGAAATATAATATTTTTTAAATTGTTTTGAAAAAAATTAATTATGTTTTTTGTAGGAAAGTGAAGTTTACCAAATCTCAATGTGCCCACCTACAACCCCAGGGGTGGAGGAGACTAGAGGGAGGGAAGGAGATTTTTTCTTTTTCTTTTCTTCCTATGGATTTGCCTTCTCAACTACATTTGGATTGTTTGCCAAAAAAAAAAAAACTACACTTGGATTTGGCAGGAATTTCAAGATAAACTTAATCTTGACTCCTGGAAATGCCACTGTGAGTTACGTGAGTGAAATCCTTTTAATATAATCTAGGCAACCTTTACTTATCTGCCGCCAGGTGTTTTTTTTTTTGGGAAATAATATATGCACATTTTTTTTTCCTTTTTTTACCTTTTTATCTTGTCCTAATCAGGTGGATAACTTTTAGGATTCTTCAAATTTTCAGCGACTTCCAATTAGAGATTAAGAGATTTGAGTTTAGCCATTGAGTTCATCTCATTAAAGAACATACAGACAAAGTTTTGGGTTGGATAACTACATGAGGTGAGGTAAGCCAATTATGAGTTTATCTGACTGGGAATACGTCCGTTACTCTTACCCTGGAACTGGAAGGTATATCTGATATATTTTGCTTATGACTTTATATAGAATTAATTTCAATAAAATCCTCCCGGACTATCCAAAAGTACCTCATTGGACCCTAGATTAGATAATTAATGAACATCTCACTTGTGATGAATGAAACAGGAGTTACTTTAAAGTTTTAACTCAATCTGAAGCTTAACAAACATTTTTTATCTCAATTGTTCTTACCATGGTTCTTTTTTTTTTTCCATCGGATATCTAGAGTTTTGCCCCCCAAATTAATCCACGTTATTATGGTGCGTGAGTCTCTAAATTAGGATTTTTTCATACCTATAGAATCAAACACGAGACTTCACTTAATACAAACCAAGTAGTTCACTATTTGAACCAATTCCATTAGTTTTTTTTTATAGTTCCTCCACATTTAAAATACGCATGTGAAGTCCTAGTGTCTACTAATTTTTGTTGGGGAAGTGGCATTCTTCTCTGAATTGTGACAAAAAGGAGCCAAATTATACACTAAGTGCATGAAACTAATTAAGGAGTGGACAATGGTAGGACCATTTTATTTAGGACTATATGACAAGGTATACATATTCTACAGTCTACGAATCTTTATCTCCTCTCCTGATAAAACAACCCACCCATGTTTTTTTTTTTTTATGTTAGACAGTCGGCAAGAATTATTTTTTGCCGGTGAGGTTGAAAAATTTGGCCTAACTTCTTTTAGTTTCAAACACTCTTCTATTCTATTCGTAATCTATTCATTTTTAAGGCAGCGTCCAAATGCAAGAAATCTATTTCTTTTTCCAAAATTACTCCATCTGGAAAAAGCAGAGGTTTTATATTTAGTTTTTTTCTTGTCGACGAGAAGTTATGTTTTGTTGGTAGTATATAATTTTTGGAGTAGTATATTTGCTATATTTATTTGCAATTATATTGAAAATTATAGTAGAGTACTAGCTAGAGTCGAGCTGTGCAGTCAAATATGATCAATTGTCCATAAAGAATTTTCTATCGCTACAATACAAAGAAAAATGCTTACTTTAGAGTTTATACACTAAAATATACCAAAATTTCACTTTCTCCTTGACTTTTAATACCAAATGCATGCCACTGGATAGTAAAGACTTATTGAAACGCCCCGACCCGTATTTACCGTACACAGTAAACACGTGCCGGAACTGTGACAACCCAACCAGAATAACCCAGCATACAGTGTAAACAATGATAACTCGGGCTCGACAGCCCATAATAACAAACATTAATATGGCCCTACGGCCCAACATCAATAACATCAATAATAATATAACTGGCCCAATGGCCCAATAACAATAATACTATGCACAGCGGAAGACTTTAAACTCACACTAACACTGTATGCGACACATGCAAACTATGGATCCAAGCCCGTCCAAGGGAAACGTCGCAGCCTGTCTGGTATGCATCAACCTGTACAACAACAACTCATCCTACGGGATGAAACCCCGCAGGCGAGGGGTGAGTCCGAAACGCTCACCGACGAAAGATAAACAGTGATATATTCAACCATAACACTTTCGAGGTAAACACAACAATCAAACAGCTGAAACTACACACACAACACGACAGAGGAATCTAAATCAAGCAACGCATCAAGGAAACTAACACAACCAACACGTCAAAAGAATCTCACCCAATCACATCAAGCTCAACCAATCACATCACAAGTAAATTTCCAAAACAACTATATCAAGACTAATGAATGCTTAATTATTTTTATTACCAATTTTATCTTCCGGGCCCCGTCACTGGACAAGCTAGGGTCGTACCTGGTTATTAACTAATTCTGGATGCCAGGCCCCACCACAATCCGGGATCAACATCCCCATATCTCAAATCCGGGATCAACATCCCAATATCTCAAATCCGGGATCAACATCCCAATAACACAAATCCGGGGTCAACACCCCCAACCAACAAACCCTCTGGCAAGGCACCACAGAACTAGTCTCTAACCATCTAGTCGTACCACTACTTTCCAAGTGACAATACATCATCTCATGATCAAATCCAATTCTCATTCCAATTTCCGTTATCCTTTTCCCAATTATCCACAATCAATATTCCAATAACATTCTCAACACATCATCCAAGAACCAATATCACAATCCAGTCAACAGTTTCATATCACCAAACTTTCACATCAAACAATTCAACAATAACAAACCGTTCAATAATATTTCCAACACAACATACACAGGACTAGCACGTTCTACAACAACATCAACAATTCCATATCAATCAAGTAACAGTCAACAAACAATCCAGCAGATCTAACAACAGTAAAAGTGCACAAACAACAAGAAGACACACACAGCATTACGGGCACATATCAGGGTTTATCCATCCTCACCTGGTATGTCTCTGAATCTGCTATCCGGTCAAATCCCAATACCCTATACGTACATATAAGAACACAGTAATCACTTATAATGCACAACAAAATGATTATGCATGATATCGGTTAACAGTTATTAGACGGCTTATCAGTTCTTTTTATTATTTCCATTATTATCTTCGATATAATAACAATAAATGAATACGTATTCGTATAACGATTATATAATAGTGAAGCGATAAATACGTCAAATTAGTATAGGAGTAATATCATTTTAGAATCCGTAATTTAAATTGTTAATTACTTAATAACATGTATTTATATGCTAAAAGAAATTATTATTGTAAAATATATATATATATCTATAAGGACAAAATCTATGACTATCCAAAATACAAATTATCACCATTTTAGTCTATAATTACAAAATTATATATATTTTTATATCTAATCCTTTATAATGTAAATTCAATTTAGATAAAAATAAGGAAATTAAGAATTGACTCGGTAGGCCTTCACGAACGTTTAGCCCAACGGAAGTTAAAACTAATATTAACATAATTTGAAAATTAAATAAGTGAAAGACATATTTAAGGTAAATAAATAACATAATTTAAATAATAAACAACACGGGCTTTTATTAATTAGCCCAATCGGAAATATAAATTAAAAGCATATATTAAATAAACATAACTTAGATAATTAAAACATTGCATAAAATTAAATCATAAGTCAATTTTAATTAAGTTGATTAATCGTTTAATTAATGTCGCTTTAATGTCCGGTCCGTTATTAACGTTCGGGTTCGTTATCGTGGCTCGGGTTTCGTTGTTAGAGTTCGGGGTTCGTTGGTAATGCATATATGTCACGGTATTATGGGCCTCCGCACGTTCGGCCCGTTTTCGAGTCCGTGTGCAAACCGAGCCCAAACCCGCGCCAAAGTGTAAAGCGAGTCCAAGGAATTACCCAAGGTCCATTTCCGAGCTCGCCGGAAAAATCCCGAGGCTTCGCCGGAATAAACCCGAGACTCGCCGGATTCCGGCCATCACTGTTCACGGGAGCTCTCAACACTGACATCACGCACAGATACTATTCACGGCAGACCCAAACTTCACCGTTTTCGTTCACTGCGTTCCTCCAAACGCTACATCCATCATCACATCCCTAAAACAACAGCATCACCGGAATCCCAAAGCACAACCAAAAACACAAACCACAAGGCCCGATTAGCTCATCCGTTCAAGAATCGGGTTCAGGAAGAGAATAAAAAGAATGAAGGAAGAGGAGCAAGGATCGTGGTCAGGCTTACCCACACATCCACGGAAACGGCGTCGGCGTGAAGCAGATCGGGGCAGGGAAGGGCCACGGTGTCGGTGCCGTGTGCAGAGGAGAGGAGAACAGAGGAGGAGGACGAGTTGGGCTCATTGCGGCTCGGTCCCGTGGAGACATCAGCGACGGCGTCGAGGAAGGAACGGCGGCGGTCAGAGGAGGAAGAGCAGGGAGACAGGCGTGGTGACACAGGCTCAGTCCTCCGGTGGCGCCGGCGGTGGAAGTGTGAGGAGCTGCAACGAGGAGGGACGTTTCCCCTGTGATGGTGGCTCGGCTGCGAGCAGGGGAAGTGGTTGTGGGCGGCGGTGTGTGCAGAGGTGGTTCACGGTGGTGGTGGCTCAAGGAAGGAGAAGGGAAGGAAGGGAGAGGGGAAGAGGGGCTCCGGTGGGGGAGAAGGAAGAAGAGGAGGAAGGAGGGGAAGAAGAAGGAAGAGGGAGTTGTGGGGGCGGCGGCGATGGGGAAAGGAAGGTGGAGAAGGTCACGGGGCTGGTGGTTCGGGGTGAGGTGAAGAGGAAGAAAAGGAAAAGATGGTGAGGGTGAGGGAGAAATGTGCAGAGGAATCGGTAAAGGAGAAATAATTGAGGGAGAGGGAGATGTGAGGGAAGGATGAAGACAAGGAAGAAAAAGTGGAGAAAATGAGTGAGGGGCCGGCGGCTAGGAGAAAAAGAAAAGGGTGGAGGCGGCTGAGGAGAAAAGGAGGAGAAGAAAAGAAAGAAAAAAGAAAAGAGAAAGGAGAAAGAAAAGAAAGAAGGGAAAGAAGAAAAAGAAGAGGGAAGAGAAGTGGGGCCCACATGGCCGGGAAAAACCGGGAGAGAGAAGAAATGTTGCCGGGAAAGAGGAAGAGGAAGGAAAAAGAAGGAAGAAGAGTGGCTCGGGGCAAGCTCGTTGGCGGGTCCGGATTCTCGCGTCGGAATCCCGTAGACGCAGGGATACTCCCGTCTTTCCGACAAATCCCGTCCCGAGTCCAAAAATATGACTTGGGCTCGGAAAATCCGATTAATCCTCCTGAACGTCGTCCAAGTCTCGGAATTGGAAACCGAGGCTCGGTTAGTTAGGAAGACACTCCCGAGCGCGGGAAAATTCTCGGTTTCGAAAAAAAAACGACTCCCGTTTACTGTGAATTAATTACCCGAGATTAATTCAACAGTAATCACGGTAAAACAATTTCTACAGTCCCGGTAAAAATCCAAAATTTTACCCGGGCTGTTACACTTATAACACAAATAACTGTAATTAAATGGCATGAATGCTGCAGGTCTAAAGTTATTTTCCTTTGTTTTTATTTACCAAGCAAAATTTTCGGGTAGATAATTTATGTCTTTTGATGTAATTATATGTAACATCACGAACTGAACCCAATAATCTGTTTTCTCAAAGAACATTGTATTAATTAGCACTTGGCTTTCAAGATTCCAAGTTATATATTGGTGGTACCAGATTCCTAATTCAAATCCAAAAATATTCCATTCCCATCTTCGATTCTATCTCTTATATCAAGAAAGAAAAATGCTCAATATATAGCAACAAAGAAAAATGTTATCGTCATTGATCCGTCATCAGAAGTGGCATCTTTTCTAATCAAGCATATAATAAGTTGGGTTTGAGACCAAAAAAAAGAAGAAAAAGTTGGGTTTGAAAGATTAGACCAAGCAAATCTTGAACAATTCCACACACCACCGGCCTTCAATATCTTTTTTTGGCACTCAAGTATGCCATATGCTTCCTCTAGTAGTATAAATCCTTATCACATTATCAGCCAGGAATCCACTATGTTTTGTACATTCTTGTGTTAATTACCATGAATCCTTGTGTTCGTTGAGAATATATTTTACTTACAAAAAAAAGTGGTGGAGAAGTTTTAAACGCAATAATCTGTGTCGTACCCTTTCTTGTATATTCAACGAAATTGCATCCTTACACTTTATAGGACACATTTAAGAGATCAACACGTGAAGGACCTTCATTTTCTTCATTTTTTTTTCTTTTCTAGAACGTGAAAAACCTTATAGATGTGTACAGAAGTAGCGCCACTTAATTAGATTCTTGATTATTTTTGTGGTTTTTTTTCAAGAAAAATTCCTTTTTGTTCCTCACCAACTTTTCTCTATAGTGGAGGTACTACCAACCCCATTCTAATTATCAATTTGTGTTGTGGTTGGTAGGATGCTGTCGTTGGTGTCTTCATTCTGCCCACCTTCCCTCCGTTTTCTCGTCATCCTCATCATTTTCTACTTACCAACTAGGATTTAATATTCAGATATATAAAACTTATTGACCAGTTGATCGAATGTAGTGAATTTAATTCATAATCTATGCTAGTATATGGTACCTTGTCACAATCGTGCCTTTATCCATATTTTTCTAATTTATTGTTGTGATGTGTATAGTGATACTCGTTTTTTTTTTTTTTTGGTCGAAACCGGGAAGTATATTAAAAATATACGTGAGCTAGGTACATGATTAGAAGTCGTTAGCTCAGGACGACTTCTATCTTATACAAGAAACATGATAAGCATAATAACACAATACATAACAATGGAGTAGAATCTCGGGCGCAATGGCCAAAAAAGGACAATGTGAACTAGTAGAACAACCACTACGAG
>JAKUCV010006229.1:0-45404 GCA_028386065.3 Turnera subulata
TTTGTCTCCTTCGGTATATCCATCAAAGACAAATTGGTACAGTGAAAACAACAATTAATGTGTATGGAAAAGAAAATTCTTGAAGGTAGCTCTTCTGTGAAGAAACCAGAGATTGATACCAGAGGTATAATTAATTCTAGTTGAAACTATTTTGCAGTTAAAAGAATCCTATTCTTTGTACAGCATGCCACCCAAACACAAAAAGATAATAAGATTCCTATTATATGTCCCATCCCGCGACGAACCTTACATAGACCAACTCTAACCAAAGAGCCATCAGATTCCGATCCTGGCCGCAACAGGTTGACCAACCTGTCAGACAATATCCTCCACGGCATCCACTCGTTAATATATAGACAACACCAAATACGCCGTCCAGACTTCCCTGCTCTCAAAACTACGGAGGCATCTCTGCAATGGCGTGGAAGACCTACCTTGGCTTTGACTGCGAGTATTCCCGCACAGGCTACCTCTGTGGATAGATTGGTGGGCTTAGTCCATTCGAGATCACAAGTTGAACAACATCCATGTTCCTGTATTCTACTTACTTTTAAAATGAGAAAATGTGTTTTTTCTCGTACAACATGTATCCTGTAGAATAGATACGGTTTAGTATACTACGTACATTGTGATCATTAATTTCTTCATGAGTTTGGTTGATTCTATAAGATACTTGAAAGTTGTTTCAAGGTTAGACAAGTATCTTTTACCGTCTTTTTTGCCTGGCTCTAAGAGGTCAGATTGTCCTTTATGCCAATCCCACTTGGAATCAAACAATCACTTGCTTTTACGCTGTCATTAATCCGGTAAAATATGGCAAAGGGTCTGCAGTGCAGATGGTGCCCTGGGGACTGTTAAGGATTGGCTAGTGCAATGGCCACTATTTTTCTGGTCATGTATCCTTGGTGTAGTGGTGTTTTGGTCGATTTGGGTAGCACGAAACGACGTGGTATTTCATGGAAAGGAGCTACAGTGGGACTGAGATTTTGACTTAGCACCAGCTTGAGTATTTCCTTACAATTGCAGCAATACAGTATTGTCAGATAAAGAATTATGCAGGAACTCTCCTTGCTATGGTCTTTCTGGTTGACCAGGAACTCTCTGGTTTTCTCACAAAAACAGCTCGCCCCTGATATTCTGTTCGACCTTGTGGTTACGCGAGCTTAATTATTGGTACTGATCCATTGAGCGTAACCAATTGAAAGGATATGATGGATCGATTGAGAGGCTGTTACTGATCGCTATACAATGTAATGATCCATTGAGCGAAGGGTTTAGACCCTGATTCTTTAATTTTGCCCCTTGTAAATATGATTGTCTATTAATACATACATTCGATTACCATCTACAAAAATGAACATGTTCTTTTCCAGTACTAATTATGGTGAAGTGTGGAGGAGAAAGAATCCACTTATGAACATTGGCTGCCAAGGTCAACAAGAATGAATATTCACAAAATTGAGCCTCAGGTTTTTTATTCCCATTTTGAATTGACCATTGACTCCACTTAGTTCTACCACCTTTCATGGATAGGCTAGAAACATATAGGACCTTGAAATAAATGTACATGGACATTCCGTCAAATTTTTCTTGTTAACTTTGACTACTTTAATTCAAATGTAAGAACAAGGGAGATGATATACTGTATACAGCAGTTACTTGTGTCCACAGAAGACTATAATCATGACTTGAGCAAGCTGTCAGCGAAGGGCAATTAAGCACTATGGAACTTTCCAAATCACTAATTCAACCAATGAAGATCAATCAAAATCTACAAGTTTGAATTAGAATGTCAGAGTTTTTGACCAAGTGAGACCAATCATATGAAGATTAGTCTGGCTTGTCAAGCTGGATAGTCTCAAGTACCAAAAAAATCATATGAAGATCAATCATATGTGCCAGTGCAGATATGTACAACGCTGCACCCCATAATCCACTGGGTGAGCTCAATATCATTGGGAAAATTATACGTTTTGGATAAATTGTGTAAAAATTGCATGAAGATGGTTGAATTTCTGATAATAGATACCGAATAATTACACACCTGCATGGCTGCACCCTCTAGATTGGCAGGGAGACAGCATTGCACATTCCACAACATTGAAAGAATAATTTCAAGTCTTTGGCCCTGACAGAGATCTTCCCGGAATAACAGAATAGGCGCGATCCTGAATATCCCTCCAGACCCTCAGGTCATCATGTGTGGGGTGAAGTGGAACACCAGCCGTAATATTTTTGACTGGGCAACTTCAATTAAGTAACTCCCAATCGCGAAGTGGTCTTCTCCAAGAGACAGACCGGAGTGGTTGTAAATCGAATTGAGATAGACAGTCCTTTACACAAAGAGACTGAGAATAGACGAGGAAACAAAGCCATCAGGCAGCCACCGCCGGACCAGTCATCTTCCCATGATCGAATGGAAAACCGAGAGACTAAGTTCAACATGGGTGCTTTGTTCCCAATATCGAGACTGGAATAAAATTAATGACATAAAATCAATGTTGTAAAAAAGCACCAACACTATAAGTAGAACACATGTCTCATTTACTTAGGTCCCAGCTTCACATGATACAGTAGAACATATATAGATCACAAAATATTGTTAGAATGTGATCAAGCTGCCTCACTTCTGACTCCATTGGTCAGCTTGGAAGAGAGGTCTGACTGGTTTGCGGGTGCCCCCACCAAAAGAGGAAGAGAAGCAGGATTGGTGAAGGGAAAGTCTGAAAGTATTTGTTGTTTTTAGTTTGTTATGTTTTTGTGTGTTACCAAGTTATTCCCTGTTTAGTGTCAGATTAGGTGAGCATGCCTGTTTAGTAACATGCTTACTCTGTGTGTTTTCAGAACTCTGGTGTCTGCACAAGTACCCATGTTAGTGGACTGCACCTTTTGGGTGTGTTTAAATTTGATGCAGAAATGTAATGTATGTGTGGAGAATTTCGTGTCGTTCTCTTTCATTTTTAAGAGAGTTTGGTTCTGTTAGTTTCCTGAGTGAGTTACATTATTTAGTATATATTGATTGTGTTTCTGGATTTAAGTTCAATTCTGGAAAATTGCATGAATGTTCTTCATGTTCATATTCTGTTCTTGAGTGAGATTCTTGTGAGACTTGTAAAACACCCATTCTTTTCGTTTCTGAGTGTAATTTGAGAGTAAACAAAGTTGTTCAATCACTAATAGAACAATTCTGAAAGGTTCAGAGTCACTTCTGATCGATTCAGGTTTCTTGTGTTCTTGGCGTTCTTGAGGAATTCTGGAATTTTCAGAAAACATCGATGTTCTAGGTGAAACATCGATGTTCTAGAGCTTCTGCCAACTTTCGGAATTCGTATAGCATCGATGTTCTAGGGTCAACATCGATGTCCTAGAGCTTCTGCCAACCTTCCAGAATTCATGGAACATCGATGTTCTTGTGATAACATCGATGTTCTAAGCTCTCGGCCAGATTACTTGAAGCTCCAGTATCATCACTACATCGATTTTTTGATTATAACATCGATGTTCATGTGATTTATCAGATTCTGAAGAACAGCATAGCCGACAATTGGTAGCGAAACAGCTCTGATCTTGCGAGACCAAGCCTATTATCATGGTGAATAACTCAGCATCTACCTCACATCCAACTTCATCACTGCCTGCCCCACCTCCTTTTAATGGAGTAGACTATGATTATTGGGCAGTAAGGATGAAGGCCTTCTTCATGGCAAATGGCCTGTGGGAACAAATTCAAGATGGATACCAAGAGCCTGACGATGTAGCGAGCTTGACTCAGGCTCAACAGAAAACTCACAGAGAAAATGTTCAAAAAGCCAATATAGCCATCACGTACATGCACTCACTTGTCTCTAAATCAATCTTCCCTCTAATTGTGAGTTGCACAACTACAAAAGATGCTTGGGGAGTGCTGCAGGAAAGCTTTCAAGGATCAGAAAGAACAAGACGGATAAGACTTCAGACACTTAGAAGGGAATTTGAAATGTTGAAGATGAAAGAAGAAGAATCAATCAAATGTTACTCTTCAAGAGTACAAGAAGTTGTGAATCAGATGAGGCTATATGGAGAAAGGATTCCAGAACTCAAGATTGTAGAAAAGGTGCTTAACACAGTCACGGATAGATTCGAAGCAAGAGTAGCAGCTATTGAAGAGTCCAAGGATATCACTACTATCACTGTAAATGAGCTTGTGGGATCATTATATGCTCATGAACAGAGGCAAACAAAGAAGGCAGAATACTTTTCGGAAGAAGCCTTACTTGTGAAGCAAGCTGCTAAGTTCTCTTCTAACAAGGAGAGCTCAAAGTTTTTCGAAGACAAGAAACCATATACACAGCATTTTGCAAAGGCGGGAGGATCTCAAACAAATTTTCCACCTTGCAAGCATTGTGGAAAAGCAAGTCATACTGAACAGAGATGTTGGAGGACCAAAAAATGCAATTTCTGCCACAAGGTTGGGCACATTGAGAGATTTTGCAAAATGAAGCAGGGTCAGGGAACAAGTTCAAATCATATGCAACAGGATCAACCTCCTCCTCAGCATCAAATACAACCTCAACAACAGGCCAAAATGGTTGATTTTCAGCAAAATTAGGAATTCATATTCATGGCCATCACTTCTGATCATGAATCAAGTGCTGCAACTTGGTTCATTGACAGTGGATGCACAAACCATATGGCTTGTGATTCCAGGTGGTTCAAGGTGCTAAACAAGTCTGCTGCAACTCAAGTCAAGGTGGCAAATGGAGAAGTGGTTCAAGCTGAAGGCAAAGGCATTATTGCTGTCAAAACCAAGCAAGGTACAAAGCGTATTTCGAATGTTGTCTTTGTGCCTACACTAAAGCACAACTTGCTGAGTGTTTCTCAAATGATGAAGAACGGTTACACTGTTGAATTTAAAGATGAATGTTGTGTTATTGTGGATGGAAAGGGTAAACTGTTGGGAAAAGTTAAAATAGAGAACAATAGTTTCCCAGTAAGATGGAATTTGCTTTTGAAAAGGCACTTGTCTGTAGTCAAGAAGAGACTAGTTTGTGGCATCATAGATGTAGTCATTTTAATTTGCAATCCTTGAGGCAAGCCTCTGTGAATCAATTGATTAGAGACTTGTCTGTGTTAAGTGAGTTAGAGGGAGTTTGTGAAGCATGTCAAGCAGGAAAAATGCATAGGAATCCATTTCCAGCAAATGCAACTTGGAGAGCCAAAGAGAAGCTGGAGTTAGTCCATTCTGATTTGTGTGGACCAATGAGGACTCCATCCTTGAGTGGTAATCTGTATTTTTTACTCTTCATTGATGATTTTTCACGTATGACTTGGATTTATTTTTTAAGACACAAGTCAGAAGTGCTCTCTGTGTTCAGAAAATTTAAGGCATTAACAGAAAGACAAAGTGAGTGCAAGCTCAAAGTGTTAAGGTCTGATCGAGGAAGGGAATATACATCATTAGACTTTGACAAATTCTGTGAAGATCAAGGGATTCATCACCAGCTCTCTGTTGCATATACACCTCAGCAAAATGGCATAGTGGAGAGGAAGAACAGAACTATTGTGGAAATGGTCAGATGCATGCTTAATGACAAGAAGCTGCCATTGAAGTTTTAGGCAGAGGCAACTTATACTGCTGCATATTTGCTGAATAGACTTCCTACCAAGTCTATTGAAGGGAAGACTCTAATTGAAGCTTGGAGTGGAGTCAAACCAACTGTGAAACATCTACGAATTTTTGGATCATTGTGTTATGTCCATGTTCCAGATGTGACAAGGAAGAAGCTTGGAGCGAAGGCAAGAAAAGTAGTGTTCTTGGGATATAGCTCTCAATCCAAGGGTTATAGAGTTTTCTTGGTGGATGAAGGAAAGGTGGTTACAAGTAGAGACATAAAGGTTGAAGAAAATGCCTTTTGGAACTGGGAGAAAAGTGAGGCTGAAAAGAAAGAGGAGCCAAGAGCATCTACAGAAACTGAAGAAGACGAATTGAATGAGGAAGACTATGATTCAGATTCTTCACCCTTGAGAACCAAGTCTTTGGCTGAAATATATGAACAATGCAATCAAGTGTGCTTGGAACCAACAAATTTTGAACAAGCATTAAGCAATGAAGGATTGAGAAGAGCAATGCAGGAAGAAATGGAAATGATCAAGAAAAATGAAACTTGGGAACTCACACCTAGGCCTACAAACAAGAAGGTTATTGGTGTCAAGTGGATTTTTAAGCTCAAACTCAATGCAGATGGGTCCATTCACAAGCACAAAGCAAGGTTAGTGGTCAAGGGATACTCGCAGGAGGCTGGAATTGACTATGGCGAAACCTTTGCTCCAGTAGCACGAATCGATACCATCAGATTGTTGCTGGCGCTTTCTGCTCAACATAAGTGGAAAATTTTTCACTTGGATGTCAAGTCAGCCTTCCTTAATGGTTTCCTTAAGGAAGAAGTGTATGTGGAGTAACTTGAAGGCTTTGTGGAGGCAGGAAAAGATGATCATGTGTGCAGATTAATCAAAGCTCTCTACAGCCTGAAACAAACCCCAAGAGCTTGGTATACCAGGATTAATGATCACTTGCTGAATTCTGGTTTTACAAGAAGCATTAATGAGCCAACTTTTTATACCATGATCAGCAGTAATGAGGATTTTCTATTTGTATCACTCTATGTGGATGATCTTCTGATCACAGGAAGTAATTTGGAGAAGGTGGAAGCATTCAAGCTTGAAATGGGAAGGGTTTTTGAGATGTCAGATTTGGGGCTAATGAAGTACTTTCTGGGAATTGAAGTTGATCAACAGGATGGGTACATCTTCATCTCACAACAAAAATATGCTGAGGAGATTTTGAAAAGGTTCAAAATGAGTGAATATAATCCAGCAGAGACTCCTTTGGTTGTTGGGGCAAAGCTGAGTTTGAAAGGAGATGAAGAGGCAAATGACGAGAGGGAGTACAAGAGCTTTGTGGGAAGCTTAATGTATCTTACTATCACAAGGCCAGACTTGATGTTCACAGCAAATTTGCTCTCTCGGTTCTGACATGCTCCTAAAAGAATCCATGCTGGAGCAGTCAAGAGAGTTTTGAGATATATCAGGGGCACCACAGATTATAGACTTGTTTATAGTGTCTCAAGTGATGCACAACTTAAAGGTTCCTGTGATAGCGATTGGGCTGGAAGTTGTGAAGATATGAAGAGTACAACAGGTTTTGTGCTTTTAATTGGCTCAAATTCGGTGCCTTGGTGTGCAAAGAAGCAAATTGCCATTGCTCAGTCCACTGCAGAGGCAGAATATTTGACTGCAGGAGTTGCTGTTAATCAAGTTATTTGGTTGAGGAAATTACTCAAGGATCTTGGTCAAGGAAATATGAAGGCAACTGAACTCTTCTGTGATAATCAAGCAGCAATAGCTATGATTAAAAATCCTATTGATCATGGCAGAACCAAACACATCAAGATCAAGTACCATGTTATAAGGGAGACAGAGCATGAAGGTGAAGTTCAGGTTCAGTATTGCAACTCCGAAAGTAAAGTAGCAGACATACTGACCAAGGCACTTCCAAAAATGAAGTACCAATTGCTGAGAGCTCAACTAAATGTGTGCAGCAACTTGATCAAGAGGGAGTGTTAGAATGTGATCAAGCTGCCTCACTTCTGACTCCATTGGTCAGTTTGGAAGAGAGGTCTGACTGGTTTGCGGGTGCCCCCGCCAAAAGAGGAAGAGAAGCAGGATTGGTGAAGGGAAAGTATAAAAGTATTTGTTGTTTTTAGTTTGTTATATTTTTGTGTGTTACCAAGTTATTCCCTGTTTAGTGTCAGGTTAGGTGAGCTTGCCTGTTTAGTAACATGCTTACTCTGTGTGTTTTAAGAATTCTGGGTGTCTGCACAAGTACCCATGTTAGTGGACTACACCTTTTGGGTGTGTTTAAATTTGATGCAGAAATATAATGTATGTGTGGAGAATTTCGTGTTGTTCTCTTGCATTTTTAAGAGAGTTTGGTTCTGTTAGTTTCCTGAGTGAGTTACATTATTTAGTATATATTGATTGTGTTTCTGAATTTAAGTTCAGTTCTGGAAAATTGCATGAATGTTCTTCATGTTCATATTCTGTTCTTGAGTGAGATTCTTGTGAGACTTGTCAAACATCCATTCTTTTCGTTTCTGAGTGTAATTTGAGAGTAAACAAAGTTGTTCAATCACTAATAGAACAATTCTGAAAGGTTCAGAGTCACTTCTGATCGATTCAGGTTTCTTGTGTTCTTGGTGTTCTTGAGGAATTCTGGAATTTCCAGAAAACATCGATGTTCTAGGTGAAACATCGATGTTCTAGAGCTTCTGCCAACTTTCGGAATTCGTATAACATCGATGTTCTAGGGCCAACATCGATGTCCTAGAGCTTTTGCCAACCTTCCAGAATTCGTGCAACATCGATGTTCTTGTGATAACATCGATGTTCTAAGCTCTCGGCCAGATTACTTGAAGCTCCAGTATCATCACAACATCGATGTTTTGATTATAACATCGATGTTCATGTGATTTATCAGATTCTGAAGAACAGTATAGCCAACAAATATACATTACAAAGATAAGCCACCCACAGGCACTGGTAGTGGTGGCTTTTATTTGGACGGACTGACATCATACGACAGACTTATTTATTCTTCATGATATCCTGAGAGCCGGAGGCAGATTATTTTAGGTAATAGTACTAGCTAGCTAGCTTGCAATGAAGCCTCCCCAGGTAGTGCCCCATTAGCTAGCTAGCATTACCATATGTACGTAACTAATTAATTAAAAGAGACTCCAAGTAACCTGGACTTCGACCTGGCCGTTGGGGCCACGAATGTTTTGCTTCTCTGTTCCATGGGTTTCAGGGGTAAACATTGCATAACCATTAGCAAAACAATCATTAGCAGAAAGGTCACCCTTATCATACAGAAAAGCGCTAATCCTCAGGGGATTCCCCAATGGGGCAACCACTATGGACCTTGCGAGTGGGATGTACTTCCCCTGCTTTACCTTCACACACTCATTACTTCTCTTGCTAAACAGCTCCATCTCCTCAAAGCTTTTAGCAGCCTTCACCCATCCATAAACCTCAGCAGGATTTTGAATGTCTACATTAAGAAGTTTGACCAAGACACTGGCCACCACCGCATTTTCAAAGACTCCGAAGCACAAGGTCCCATGTCCGTTATACCCACGAACATATTTCTGGATGCCTTGGTTCCACACATTCCCAGCCTCGTAGGGGTTCCACCTGATCTGGTCCTTGAGCACTGCATCAATTTCCGGCGAGGCATCAGCAGCCTTGTCCATTAGGAGGAGATCAATGGTGAAATAGTCGCTGGCTAGGCATGTCCGGTCCTTTGAGCAAAGCATTGCTACCGGGATGTATTGATTGGTAGTCATCCCTGCTGCGGTTGAACAAGTGTTTATTGCCATAGCCATCGGTGACAGTTATAGTTCCGTAGAGATCACAAGGTTTCCCACGGTGGATATATATATCGTCGATGGTCACATAGAAGACCTCCGCTAGTGTTGCACCCGCGGTATAGTAGAAGAAAGGTGCCTCCGGTTTAGGCCTCTTCCCCGACATTTCAATCATGTAGTTGGGGAGCTTGAACCACAGAGTGCACACGAACCTAAGTACATCGGCAGGAGTGCTTATGCCTAAGTCTTGTAAAACATTGTCGGGGGTCGTGAAGGGACGCAATAGCGGATGGGCAAACGCCTGCACTACTCTTCTACTTATGTCTCCCCACAGCATCGCCAGCTTTACCATGTCTGAACTCACACCCACCTTATCGGACTTACTTGCCCCAGCCTCCGCCACTTTGATGAATCTGGTTGCTTCCGATATCATCCACACCATCTGGAGCAGATTTTCGGCCGCTACCCGTCTGTCTTCGGGGTTTTCGGCGAGGGAGTTCACTGCAGACGTGAGCGTGTCTAAGTTCAAGGAAACTCCATGAAGTAAATCGGTGAGGGAGCCTGTGCCTTCCCAACCAGCTGCACGTAGCAACTCCTCGTGGGTGCCCCCAAAGCATAGGGGTGTGCTCCCTAAGCCAAGGCGTTCCGCCTCAAACACGAAAAGACGGACATCACAGCTGGTGTTGGTCTCCAGCCGAATGTTGATGCAATCAGTTGAGTTGGATTGAAGAGCGAATATGGGGTACGTCATGCCATCTGAGTCCTCGACGGTCCACTGCTCCGCTAACTCATCACGCAATTTTTCGAGGACCTCCAAGTATTCTTCTGGGGTGCACGTTTCCACATTGAGCCTCCATGGTTGATCACCTGACATTTTCACTCAAATTTCGGGAGAGGATATCTTAATTTCTTTTATTGATGCTAAGAGGATATCTTAATTTGCTTGCACTCAGTGATTTGAGCAATATGACTTGCAAACCTCTCGGAGCCTCTCCTCCCATATGTAGGAGAATTCATAAAATAAAATAATGGGACGAAAGAAAGCCATGCTTCGACAAAAAATTTTTAAAAAAAATAAAAAAAAGAAAGCCAGCAGCAACTACGCAAGAATTCTCTCGACTCTTCTCACTTTTCCCTCTTCACACAAAACCAAATAAAAATATGAAAGCCAGCAGCAACTTTATACCAGCCTCTCATGATAGACCATAAAATACTAAAAGAAACAACACCTGTATATCATTAAGCTATCTTCGTAAAACACAATAGTATATATGTACTATGTAGTCTTACATAGACCACAAGAATTTATTTTGATTTGTAAGAGCAGTGATATGGAAAAATATAGAGGGTACATAGGAATTATATCATTTTCTCCAATCTGCCTTAGTTTTGTATATGTCATGGACTCTATATTTATACTGATTATAAAAAATAGAGCGTAAATACACTATTATTTCCTGGGAGCAAATTTTACTAGTCATGACTTCTTTGGTATGCTTTGGCGAATCTTGTCGGACACGCTGAGTTTTCTGAATTTTCTATCTATATTGCGGGGCTGCTGTGGAGCTCTCCAAGGAAAGCCGTTTGGATTTTTGTTCTGAGCTAGTACATGCTACCTGATGTAGGGTAGAGAATAGAATACAGAAAAAGAACTCAAAATAACACAAAATCTAGCGAAATACGCAATCAGAATTGTTTAAGAAAAAATTGATAATTAGGGTTTAACACCACTAAAGAAGTTTAGTCAAAATAAGATAATAATAAGCCACCGAAAACTAAAGCTAACATAACCTATTTATACTAAAGAAAACCTAAATATAAAAGGAATACAACGCGTGAACAGTAATCGACTGGTACAGTAACTCGTGAATATTAACCGTAACCGATTTAAGATGAAATAAAATAAAATAATAAAATTCTAATAATTATGCTCATACTTCAATCCCCTCAGGTTGAAAACAACTTGTCTGCAAGTTGATCTTGCCCCGATCATGTGGATGTCCTGTCAGACCTTGCCAACCTTTCTTCGTTTGGAAATTGAAACATAAAATGTCTTTCATCTTACTCCGGTCATGTGGATGTCCTGTCAGACCTTGCCAACCTTTCTTCCTTTGGAACTTCAAACATAAAATGTTTTCAGCTTGCTGTTAAAAAATACTGCGCATCGAACACACACTCCACAAGATCCAAACTCCTTAGAAGTTGATGAAGGCATTTGTAGTTGACTAGAATCCACATTCCTCAAGCATCCTCTGATGATTTTCTTAACTTCTGTTTTCATTCTAGCACTTTCCTGTTAAGATTCATTCTTCACAAAGTTCAACCGTATAGAATCAATTACATCTGTATCGCCCTGCATATGGGAGATCCTACACATGCCAAAATAGTTATCCATCTTTGGCCAAAATTCTCCTGCACTCTTTTCAAAAGTTAGTTGCACAAAATCGTTGCTATAAGCTGTCTTCGAAAGTGACTGAGTACTACAATTAAAAGGGTCTTGGAAATCTGCTATTGTTGCTGCAACGTTCTCTTTATTATCATTTTGCTTGTTGGTAGCAATTTCTTCCGGTACTGTTGCTGCAACATTTTCTTTACCCTCATCTTGCCTACTCAATGCAATCTCGTCTAGAGGAAAGACATCATTATCGTTACTATATATAAGTGTCATGGATTGGCGAGAAATTCCAATCTTCTTCCTCACATTTGTTTGTCATCAACAACAACCTACTCTACTCCTCTTGATATCCATCTCCTTCATCATCATCCTCTTCATTCAGATTTCCATCCTCTTCATCCTGCTCATCGTTAACAGCTAGGTTCAAATGCCTTCTCTTTTTCTTCTTCCAAGTTCACTGAATTAACTCTACCATGTGGAAAACTAAAAGAGAAGTGTCCCTTTCCTCTACAAGTAAAACAACGAATGCGTGAATAATTAACAGCCTTTGAAGTTGAAGGACCAGAACTGAATTGAGCCTTCGATTGATTAAAATCTCTATCTTTCTCACTCCTCTCGCTATTGTTAATTGGAATTCTTTGAACTAAAGCGATTATTCACAACACCACCTTGGCTGGATTTTTGAGTGTTTCGGTCTAGTTTATTGCTACTAAAGACAGCAACACCTTTTTGCACAACTCTTTAAGTTCTTCCAAACAAGGGACACCTTGCTCTATAGCGTTTTTCAGCCATCAATGCATATTGCCGCGCATCTTCCAGATTGAACAAGCGTACAACACCCAACTCATCCCTAATAGCTCGTTTTAAACCTGAAAGATAACGAGATGTCTATTGTTCTTTTGACTCTTTAAGACCAACTCCAATCAGTCAGTTGTTAAATTCAACCATATACTCCTCCATTGTCATGCTTCCCTGTCTTAACGAATGAAATCTCTCATGTAACTCGATAGCATAATCAGACCGCAAAAATTGCTTGCGGAACTTTCTCTTCATATGTTCCCAACTGTTGATTTTCAGCTTTCCTTGAAGTACTCGCTGCTCCTCAACTCTCTTCCACCATTGAAGTGCAGTGCCTTTCAATTTATGCTTAACAAACAATACTTTCCTCTTTTCAGCCAAAGGTTTTCACTCAAAATATTTCTCCAAACTTGCTTCATAATCTAAATAGTCCTCCATATGCATCATTCTAGAAAAATCTGAAACTTCTACATTAATTCCAACACTATTCAGATCTAAAACATGAACTAATCTCTCTTCAAGTCCGCCTCCTACTGCGTTGCCTGCAGCTCAATGTGAACACCCAAATTTGACCCATGAAGATTCTATTGAGATTAGACTCCAGACATGTTTGAGTCATAAGATTGATGAGTTATTCTTGGGTTGAAGCATGGATGGGGTTTAATTTTAAAAGAATTTATACGTTATGGTAATTAAGACTTTTATATGCCTAGGATTAATGAGACGATTTAATCGTAGGATATGTTAAGGACTAAATTGCTAAAATGTATTTTATCTCATTAAACTTGGGCTTGTTTATTTATTGAACCCAATCATATTTATTTTTGGGATGAAGATAAATGTAAGGGTCCAATTTAATAAGGTATGGACTTTTCTTCAGAATTGCAAAGCCCATTAACACCTTGCTTGCAGACAAATTTAGCTCTGATTTTCGTGGAAAACCAGAGTTAAATCATTCCTTAATAGAAAGAATGTTTGTGGTATGATTTTGGCTTAAAAAGAGGAATCAATGTGTAATTAGTCAATTAGGAGATGATTGAGGCGAGTAGTAATCAAGAAAGCAGAGAATTCTGAGCAATCTAGGGGTTAATTACGCGGTAGGATCAATCAGGAAGGAATTAGGGGAGAATCGGGACAGAAAAAGGAAAGAACGATTGAAACGCGTAGGCACGGGCGGTTATCTCGGGATGACCGTCGGGCCTGGGTGGTCTTCCACCCATGACTGCTCGGCCTGGCTGTCATCCATAGGATGACCGCCGGCCATGGCGGTCATGCACCTCCAGAAACGCGTTTTCTGCTCGATTTTTGCCCGTAATCTGATTCTACTCGGTTTTGGCCCAGATTTTTGGCCATTACCTTGGACATTAAGTTGGTCCACGCCCCAAGGCCACCCAGAAAACTATAAATAGGACCCTCCTCTCACATTTCAAGAGACACACATTCTACTACACAAACACTCTAGATAAAGATTAGAAGCTTGGAGAAACTCTACCTCTCCAAGTTTAAGAAATAGTTCCATAGGCATAACTCTGATAGAATTTCGTGGGTAGCATCATCCATTGAAGGCAGCAAGAGGGGAAAATCGAGAAGAACTCCAAGATTGAGTTGAGAAGTGGAAGGAAATTGTGTGGAAGGCACAACCCAAACCAAAGAGCTAGAGGAGGGCTACAAGAGGTAATCCCAATCCCTTTTTGTCTGACCAATTATTATTGAGAAGTTGATGTTGATGATGATGTGATTTTTGTGATGTCATGTCAAGAAATACGTGGGCTTTGAACCCGGCCGCCGGGGTACGTAAGTGGTTTCTAGTGGTGGAAACTCAAGCCCAATCTTCTTCTTCTCCCCTTTCTTTTTAATATTCAGTTATTATGTGTTTTGGTTCTCACACTTGCACAAGGCATATAAAATCCTCTAATTGCACAAAGTTTTGCCCCAACATATATGGGTGCCAAACACCTCCCATCCATGATGAATCCCCGGGTCCAGCATCTTTGGTTCGTGTGAGAACCCGGAACTTTCTCACCTCGTGACAATCGATGGAGTCGCCACCCAAGTTATATTACCATGGACAAACTCAGGAAAAACAAAAGAATGACTCCTTATAACCACAAAGCAACCAGATTAGCGAACCAAAGACGCCAGACTCGGGGGTTCGTCATGAATAGGAAGGTATGAGGCACCCCATCCATGCTTGGGCGAAATAATATGCAATTTAAGCCAATACTTGTGTTTTGGTGCTTGTGTGCAGGTGTGTAAACCAGATTTCCAACTGCATATAATCATCAAAACAGCATGCTAAGCAGAGAATTAAAAGAACAATAGAGAAGAGAAAAGGTTAAAACATAATTTGGCTTGCATCTCCACCACTAGAGACATCCTACGTACCCCGGCGACCGGGTTCAAAGCTCACGTAGTTCTTAGACTAGAATCAACACTCAAGAGAACATGTCAGTATCATCATAGCATCGAATCAACAGTAAATAAGGCGATTTAGAATCGAAAAGAGTTTAGAACACTAACCTTGAGTTTCTTGACAGAAACTAGAGTTGAATTGAAGCTGATTGTAAGCGAACCAAAAGATGGATTCAGCCTCTGAGCCCAACATCAAAGTTGTAGATATTCCTCTTAGCTTTCCTGAGAGTCCAAGATCGCAGCAATCCGAGGTCTAGAACTCGAGATATGATTAATTACCGAGACTGCACGCTGCAAGAGCTTGTACGCAAGTTCTTCACGTCCTTGACCCCGGGATTGCAATTGATTGCTCTAAATCCCTTGAATTCGACTCCTTCTCTATAAAGACTAATAAGAAAACACAATTAGAGCAAAAACATGTGAGATCTGAGCGAGAAAAGCAATAGGAATTGAAGAATAAAATCAAATCTAAAGAGTATCTCCAAGCTAATCCGTAACTTGCACGCCAATTTCTACCTTGTAGACGAAGAAATAAAACTCTAAGCCCTTCTGCAAAGTTCTACATAATTCTTCTAGCTTTCTGACAATATAAAGAAATCCTAAATTGGAATTCTGTAGCTCGAGAGATTGCAAAACTAGTGGGCCTAGGTTGGTGCTAGATTTCTGCACGGCTGGGCCATATTTAATCGATTACTGCTCTTAATCTGCTGGGCCAAAAATTATGCAATTTATATCTATGAAATCCCTATGAGTCTGTTTTCGTCTCCAACTAGTTTCATGTCGATTGGACCCCTGAAGCTCCTGGAATCGTTAATTAAGTGGGCTGTGCTCGCTGCAGAGAAAGTTGCCAAAATAGGACCACTTAACCGACATGGCGTGGCGGTCATCACGACATGACCACCGTGTTATGACGGTCTTTCAAGGATGTCTGCCCGGGCCTGGCGGTCGTTGCAAGACGTCGGCCGGGTCCGGGTTACTGTTCACGTTATTCCTATTCGGTCCGGATTTTTTGTTAATTCCGATTTTTGCACGCAAAGTCAGGATTCTACTCCTTTTCCTCAATTCCATAGCTTACACTCTATGAATCTCTATTATTCCTCTTGTTTCCACAAAATTAGGTTTCTAAGACAAATTAAAGCCCAAGAATTAATAAGATTAACCTTGGGCTCCAATTGAATAAAAATAGGTGGCTAAATTTGGGTGTTCACAGATGCCCCTCGTTGGTGAGGGTCTCAGAATTTAGGCATGAAACAATGCAATAGAACACACAAATTTAGAAAAGAAATAATACACGTGGATGTGCTCTTGATTGTGATACCATGATGCTTAACAATGCTATCTTGAGGTGTTACCAATGGAGAGGGATGATGATGTTTTATGAAGGTGTAGCCTAGTGACTAAATAGGAGAGACTAGAAAATGTTGCTTAGAGGATGTAGCCTTAGTGACTATGAAAATGTAACCTTGAGGGTGTAGCCTTAGCGACTAAAAGGAATGTGTATAGCCTAAGCGACTAAAAGGGAAGATCAAGCGAGTCTATCCTAAGGGGAGATAGTATAAGCGACTAAAAGGGAAGACCTAGAGGGCCTATCCTAAGAGGATAAGAGACAAAAAGGGAGGACCTAGAGGGCCTATCCTAAGAGGATATAGTCTAAGTGACAAAAAAGGGAGGACCTAGAGGGCCTATCCTAAGAAGATATAGTCTAAGGGACTAAAAGGGAGGACCTAGAAGGCCTATCCTAAGAGGATATAGTCTAAGTGACAAAAAAGGAGGACTTAGAGGGCCTATCCTAAGAAGATATAGTCTAAGCGACTAAGTTTCAGAAGGAATGACCTAGAGAATATAATCTAGTGATTGAGTGATGAATAAGAATTTCAGAGATAAGAAGCTAAATGGTAAAACTCGTGGGGGAACACCCTTAATCTATTGTGCAAGTATCCAGAGTTGAAATTAATTTTTAGAGATTTTGATGAGCCCTAGAGGCTATTGTTTGTATCAACCAAGTTTATCTTGCGAAGGAAATCCATGTTCTAAGCCTAAGTGGATGCATGAGCATGTCTCTACAATGTTTTATTATTTATTTCAATGCATGGGGATGCCCCTAGTTTCTAAACGATGCATGAGGATGCTCCTATTGAGGCATGAGAATGCAAAAGAAAATTCCCCTATTTTAATTTTTGATGATGCGTCTATCTTCTTGGTGCATACGAATGCAAAAGGGTTGCCCCTAATCTTTGTGATGAATGTTAATGCGAAGGGGATGCCCCTAGTGCTTAGAATGCGTCAATAATCTTGATTTACAAAGTGTATGAGAATGCCCCTAGCATGATGTATGAATGTCATGAGAATTTGAAAATAAATGAGCCAAAGGAGTTTAAGAAAAAAGGGCAAGCTACTCCATCAAAAATACAAAAGATTCACGTGAAGGATTCTCAATGGCCATGAACGATTTCCTTTCAATAAGAACCCCATGAGTGGTTGATTAAAAAACACCTAAGTGAATGAAGGATCGTCTTGCGAAACAACAGGGCTGGAGGCGCGAGGTCTTCTTAAGAGCGGATGAGGTTCGGAAATATGGGTACTCCTTTATGGCCAGTGGCTACTATCCCTTTTTATTCTTGCCTTAAGTTTTGTCTAGACCGCCCTTTCGGGTTTTCAATCTAGCAGGCGTGTCCTAACTTTTGCCTAGGCCGCCCATTCGGATTTTCAACCTAGCGGACCTTCCTTTTTTCCAAATTTTTATTCTTCTTCTTTATTTTCGAAGGAGTAGAAACCACGAGGGCTTTGGAGGAATACAATCATGATGAGCTTGAGGAAACCAAGGGATATGTGTGAGAGATCATTGAAGAGGCAGACGAGAGATCGATAACAACCTTGGGGAGGAAAAACTATGCTCGAGAGGCGAATAGAAAACATCCATGATTGTTGAAGCCAATGCATAAGAGAAAATTGAGCCATGCCGATGAATGATCAATAGATCGTTGAGAGTCCGATGAGAAAGTATACCAGCCAATAATTTAGAACCGTAGGATAGATCAATATTCGTCGGAATATGAGTCCTATGAGGAGAGTAATGATACTTTGTCGATGTTGAGGCAGAGTCCGAAAAATTAGCATTTGAATACCCTCGTGGCATATTTAATCTTGAGATGCAAGAACAAACTCCAATCTAGTCCATTGAACCAACCTAAGAACCGATTAGACCGGGCCCGTTGTCGGGTTACCTACGTACCCATGAATATAGGGTGGGAGGTGTTTGGTTTGAAGTGTTCATGGTGTATGGGAGACTAAAAGTGATGGGTCTTTGGTTTGAGTTAAATGTGGCAAGTATTTGGTGGAATGGTATTTAGGAATGAATACTTGTCCTTTTTCTAAGGCTTGTGGTGGTCGGATGTTTATCTCGTCAATCAAGTCCGGCTAAATGAGTTTAGATTTGGAGGTCACTCCCTCGTTTTTTTTTGTTTTTCTTTTTTGTTTTTCTTTTTTTTTCTTTCTTCGATTTTTTTTTTTGAATTTTTGAATTTATTTTTTCCCAGGTAAGTGACCTTGGAAATGAGTGTGATATAGTCATTGGTTGCCGAGACTAATATTTGTGAAGGGATAGGTTAGACAAACACTTGAATTGGCCGAGTGATTTGGACAAGTATTCAGATTAGGTAGGGATTATATTTATAGGAACAGGTCTCCGTAGTTCGTTGGAAAAGGTTCCCGGGTTGGGCCAATGGACTTTCATGAAGTTTGTCAAAAACATATGTATGCACACATAAATGAGGGAATGAGAATTCTATTATTCTTGGAAAGATCGAAGAATACATTTATTCAAATGCTTGAAAATAAAATGCGTCTAACATGATTAGATCACTACTTTATTGAATTTCGGACTCTAAAAGGTGATAGCTCAAATTCGACTCTCTCTAAGACATGACCCTTGATACTTCCATCGATTCTAGTGCTTAGGCACAATGATCAACCCCTCGTCAATCAAGTCTTGAATTTTATGGCGCAAGCTTCCACAGTTGTCCACCGTATGTCATTGAGTATGATGATACTCACAATATTTGCTTTGATCGACCATGAGGTTGGCATATGGTTTCGGCTCTAGAGGCTTCAACAATCCATCCTTTGTGCACTTCTTGAACACTTCCCCAATAGGCATGGGCAATAGAGTGAACTCTCTCTTTGGTGGGATGATGCGACGAGGTGCATGTGCATCTACATTGTTAACTTCAATCGTCTTCTTGTCATTATACCCTTGAGGTGGAGAATGACTAGCGACCTTGACCCTTCCGGATGTTATGGCATCTTCCAATTGAATTTCCGCCCCAATGAGAGCCTTAAAGTTGGCATAATAGTTGCTCACCATGCGATCATAATAAACCGATTATAAGTTTTTAATCACCATTTGTACTTGGTCTTCTTCGGATGGCCGATTAACCATGAGAGCCTCCTTGCCACGCCAACGTGCAATGAAAGAGGAGAAGGTCTCTTGTGCCCCTTGCTTGGTTTTCTCCAAATCTCTCTTGGTGACATCCACTTCGGTGTTGTACTTGTATTGGTCAGCAAACTCCTTGCAAATGTCTTCCCATTTGGACACTCGATTGTCATCCAAGGACCTGAACCACTTCAAGGCTGCCCCTCCTAAGGAATGTTGAAACAATTGCGCCATCAATTCCGGTCCGATTCCCATTGGGTAGAGAGTTCGAACATATATTTTCAAATGGGCATGTGGACAACCAGTTCCATCGAACCGATCAAAGTCCGGCATCTTGAATTTGTTCGGGAGCCTTGCTTCAGGGAAAAGAGCCAATCGATCGAGGTTGTAGTCGTTTTCTTTCCGTTTCATGTTCTTGAGCACTTCCTCAAGCTTGTTGAGCCTGTCTTCAACCATTGGCTTCTTTCATTCAGCTTTTGTTGCCCCTTGCCTTGAGGATTGTACCTCGTTCTCCTCATTGGATGCGACCTTCTTTGCTCTCACACTATCAATGAGCGCCCTCAAATCAACGCCGTCCAATTCGGCTATCTTCTCCTTCATCAAGTCGGCTTTCTCGGTTTGCACAATGTTTCCACTCATGGTGTCCTAGGGAACGTAATTTCAAAATAATCATGTTCATGACAATTGAAAACTCTAAGTGGAAGCTTGGTTTTGATTTTGTGTTTGAGAAAACATAATGGAGAATGTGACAAAAATTTTATAGAGTAGACTCACAAAAGGAATTTCTTATTTTTTTAAAAAATTTCCGGTTTTTTTTTTGAAAATAATCAAGTAACAATAAATTTTTTTTTTTAGAAAATTACTTTGGCTCGAATTTTTGTATTTTGAAAACATGCTATGTGATATGATGTTAATGATGTTTAATGCATGCAAACATGGATTCCCAAGGCAAAGTAGACATACACAAGCAAAAAGCATAGCATCAAAAATCCATCATCGAAATTCGGCATCATTCGAAATAAAATGCATGATATGCTAGGGTATGCAGGTTGGTTTGGGGCTAAAAAACCGCTGCTATGGGAGGTTCAGCCTACTCACATGTGACACAAGGATGCCGTGTGAGGCCGAAGGCCAAGGTTCCCAATCATTGCGAGCGGCGGGTAACGGATCAGTCGCATGCCATATCACCACGGATGATGGTATGTATGGGACAGGACTCGTCACGCCCCCTTAAGGTAAAGGCTAAAACACAATCAAAATGAATGTAAGCATGCAAGTGACAAATAACAAAACACAAAACTCAAGCGAAAATTGAACATTATTTCTTAAACCCACGAATCCCCAGTGGAGACGCCAACTGTGAGAACTCGGAACTTTCTTACCTCGTGACAATCGATGGAGTCGCTACCCAAGTTTTATTTCCATGGAAAAACTCAGGAAAAACCAAAGAATAACTCCTTATACCCACAAAGCAACCAAATTAGCGAACCAGAGACGCCAGACTCGGGGATTCGTCATGAATAGGAAGGTATGAGGCACCGCATCCATGCTTGGGCGACATAATATGCAATTTAAGCGAATTCTTGTGTTTTGGTGCTTGTGTCCATGTGTGTAAACTAGATTTCCAACTGCATATAATCATCAAAACAGCATGCAAAGCAGAGAATTAAAAGAACAAAAGAGAAGAGAAAAGGTTAAAATATAATTTGGCTTGCGTCTCCACCACTAGAGACATCCTACGTACCCCGGCGACCGGGTTCAAAGCTCACATAGTTCTTAGATTAGAATCAACACTTAAGAGAACATGTCAGTATCATCATAGCATCGAATCGATAGTAAATAAGGCGATCTAGAATCGAAAAGAGTTTAGAACACTTACCTTGTGTTTCTGGACAGAAACTAGAGTCGACTTGAAGCTGATTTTAAGCGCACCAAACGATCGATTCAGCCTCTGAGCCCAACAACAAAGTTGTATATCTTCCTCTTAGCTTTCTAGAGAGTGTGTGTGGGTGCTTGTGTGCGTGTGTGTAAACCAAACTTCCAACAACATTTAGTCTTCAAAACAGCATGCAAAGTAGAGAATTAAAAGAACAAAAGAGAAGAGAAAAGCTTAAAACATAATTTGGCTTGCGTCTCCACCACTAGAGACATCCTACGTACCCCGGCGGCCGAGTTCAAAGCTCACATAGTTCTTAGATTAGAATCAACACTCAAGAGAACATGTCAGTATCATCATAGCATCGAATCGACAGTAAATAAGGCGATTTAGAATCGAAAAGAGTTTAGAACACTTACCTTGTGTTTCTGGACAGAAACTAGAGTCAACTTGAAGCTGATTTTAAGCGCAGCAAACGATCGATTCAGCCTCTCACCCCAACAGCAATCCAAGGTCTAGAACTCGAGATATGATTAATTACCGAGACTGCACGCTGCAAGAGCTTGCATACAAGTTCTTCACGTCCTTGACCCTGGGGTTGCGATTGATTGCTCTAAAGCCCTTGAATTCGACTCCTTCTCTGTAAAGACTAATAAGAAAACACAACTAGAGCAAAACCATGTGAGATCTGAGAGAGAAAAGCAATAGGATTTGAAGAATAAAATCAAATCTAAAGAGTTTCTCCAAGCTATTGAGCTTTAGGGTGTGTGTCGAGAGAAATACCGATAAATTGAGTGCTTTGCCACTACTCAACGCTGCAGCCCCCTTCTCTGTAAACCCTAGGGACTTATATATAGTGTACAATTTGTCCATAGGTCGGTTTAAGACTCCTAGATCAGATTGGAAACAAAATCCTTGACTTGCTCACCAAGTCGGTGCTTTACCTGTTTTGTAACCCATAACTTGCACGCCAATTTCGACCTTGTAGACGAAGAAATCAAACTCTGTGCCCTTCTACCAAGTTCTAGATAATTCTTCTAGCTTTCTCACATATAAAGAAATCCTAAATTGGAATTATGTAATCGCAAAACTAGTGGGCCTAGGTCGGTGCTAGATTTCTGCACGGCTGGGCCAACTTTAATCGATTAGTACTCTTAATCTACTGGGCCAAAAATTATGCAATTTATATCTATGAAATCCCTATGAGTCAATTTTCGTCTCCAACTGGTTTCATGTTGATTGGACCCCTGAAGCTCCCGGAATCATTAATTAAGTGGGTTGTGCTCGCTGCAGAGAAAGTTGACAAAATAGGACCACTTAACCGACATGGCGTGGCGGTCATCACGACATGACCGCCGTGACATGGCGGTCTTCCAAGGATGTCCGCCCGGGCCTGGCGGTCGTTGCAAGACATCCGCCGGGTCCGGGTTACTATTCACATTATTCCTATTCTGTCCGGATTTTTTGTTAATTCCGATTTTTGCGCGCGAAGTCAGGATTCTACTCCTTTTCCTCAATTCCATAGCTTACACTCTAAGAATCTCTATTATTCCTCTTGTTTCCACAAAATTAGGTTTCTAAGACAAATTAAAGTCCAAGAATTAATAAGATTAACATTGGGCTCCAATAGAATAAAAATAGGTGGCTAAATTTGGGTGTTCACAGTTCGTTAACCAGTTGCCCAAATGGAGTCACATGAAGGATTTTTCCCAAGGTTTTGTCCCTTAATAAAATTTAGGTGGCGACTCTAAAGATGTTGGATGACCGTTATGAAGAAGGTGTAAGGGAAAGGTGAATTGACCCAAGTGATTTTGGGTCGGGTATTCATACTCAATTTCATTTACTTCCATTGATTCTGCCCCTTGACTACCTTCCGGCATATCTGCAGGGTTGGTGTTGCCTTCCAGAATCTCCATTCGAGCTACCACCGGTTCCTGTAGCGCACGCACATCTCAGAATAATGCTGCAACCTGAAGTTGAAGTTCAACTATATGATATCTTGTTTATTTTGATGTCCTTGCCCACGACCTCTTTCCTACCATGGTGTTGTTTCGCAAACCTATTCGCGAACGTTTTGCTCCACTACCAATTGATGTAGGGTAGAGAATAGAATAGAGAAAAGACAACTCAAAATAACACAGAATCAAGCGGAATACTAATCAAAATTGTCTAGGAACAATAATTTGATAACTGGGATTTAAAACCACTAGAGACGTTTAGTCAAAATATGATAATAATAAGCTACAGAAAATTAAAGCTAACATAACCTATTTATACTAGACAAAATATGAATATAAAAGGAATATTACGCGTGAGCAGTAACCGACTGCTACAGTAACATATGAATAGTGAAAACAACTTGTCTGCAAGTTGATCTTGCCCCGATCATATGGATGTGCTGTCAGACCTTGCCAACCTTTCTTCGCTTGGAACTTGAAACATAAAATGTCTTTCATCTTACCCCGATCATGTAGATGTCCTGTCAAACCTTGCCAACCTTTCTTCCTTTGGAACTTCAAACATAAAATGTTTTCAGCTTGCTGTTAAAAAATACTACGCATCGAACAGACACTCCACAAGATCCAAACTCTTTAGAAGTTGATGAAGACATTTGAAGTTGACTAGAATCCTCATTCCTCAAGCTTCCTCCGATGATTTTCTTAACTTCTGTTTTCATTCTAGCACTTTCCTGTTCAGATTCATTCTTCACAAAGTTCAACCATATAGAATCAGTTACATCTGTATCGCCCTGCACATGGGAGATCCTACACATGCCAAAATAGTTATCCATCTTTGGCAAAAATTCTCCTGCACTCTTTTCGAAAGTTAGTTGCACAAAATGTTGCTATAGGCTATCTTCGAAAGTGACTGAGTACTACAGTTAAAAGGGTCTTGGAAATCTGCTATTGTTGCTGCAACCTTCTCTTTATTATCATCTTGCTTGTTCGTAGCAATTTCTTCCGGTATTGTTGCTGCAACATTCTCTTTACCCTCATCTTGCCTGCTCAATGCAATCTCATTTAGAGGAAAGACATCATTATCATCACTATATATAAGTGTCATGGATTGGCAAGAAATTCCAATCTTCTTCCCCACATTTGTTTGTCATCAACAACAACCTACTCTACTCCTCTTGCTATCTATCTCCTTCATCATCATCCTCCTCATCCAGATTTCCATCCTCTTCATCCTGCTCATCATTAACAGCTAGGTTCAAATGCCTTCTCTTCTTCATCTTCCAAGTTCACTGAATTCACTCTACTTTGTGGACAACTAAAAGAGAAGTGTCCCTTTCCTCCATAAGTAAAACAACAAATGCGAGAATCATTACCAGCCTTAGAAGTTGAAGGACCAAAACTGAATTGAGCCTTCGATGGATTAAAACCGCCACCTTTGTCACTCCTCTTACTGTTGTTAATTAGAATTCTTTGAACTAAAGCGATTATTCACAACACCACCTTTGCTGGATTTCTGAGTTTTTCGGTCTAGTTTATTGCTACTAAAGACATCAACACCTTTTTGCACAATTCTTTCAGTTCTCCCAAACAATGGACACCTTGCTCTATAGCGTTTTTCAGCCATCAATGCGTATTTTCTCGCATCTTCCAAATTGAACAAGCATACAACATCCATCTCATCCCTAAAGCTCGTTTTAAACCTGAAAGATAACGAGATGTCTATTGTTCTTTTGACTTTTAAGACCAACTCTAATCAGTCAGTTGTTAAATTAAACTGTATACTTCTCCACTGCCATGCTTCCCTGTCTTAACAAATGAAATCTCTCATGTAACACGATAGCATAATCAGACCGAAAAAATTGCTTGCGGAACTTTCTTATGTTCCCAAGTGTTGATCTTCGGCTTCACTTGAAGTACTTGCTGCTCCTCAACTCTCTTCCACCATTGAAGTGCAGTGCCTTTCAATTTATGCTTAAGAGGCAACTCTTTTCTCTTTTTCAACCAAAGGTTTTCACTCAGAAAAATTCTCCAAACTTACTTCGCAATCTAAATAGTCTTCCATATGCATCTTTCTAGAAAAATCTGAAACTTCTATATTAATTCCACCACTACTCAGATCTAAAACATGAACTAACATCTCTTCAAGTCCGCCTCCTACTAAGTTTCCTGCAGCTCAATGTCATCAACTTCCATTGACTCTGCCCTGTGACTACAATCTGGCATATCACACCATAAGTATGATCTGATGAATAAATATTAATGTGGCAAGCAAACACCTTTCTTATGTCTCATCAATTCAATATTTCAGATTTCTTTAGCTTGTTCATCTTGACTTGGTTAACTGTCAAGATTTTGTGACTGCCCTTTAATAACAATGTGTCATCTAATCCCTGAAAATGAGGGGTTGTAAATGGCACTTCTTTTGTTCCCTTCTATCACTCTAACTGAAAAGGTATAGTAGTCTCAAGATCCTTCACTCTGTATCTTGTACCAAAAGAAAGGTTTCAGAAAGTATGTCACACTTCTTTGCCTTTTCTGATCCAAGTCTAGCTATCTTTTCCATTACTTCTTCCTCTTTTAGCGCACCTTACCTTTTGCTGTTGCAACTTTGCTCTTAATATCTGCATCTGTTGTCAGAGAAATCTAATCAGCAGTTGTGGCTTATTTCATTCTGTTGCAGGAAAACTATGATGATAATCGTTCATTTTCTTCTAGTAAGGAGACTAATCTGAGGGGAGTCCCATGGAAAGACTTTTCTGGAAGTGTTGGGAGAGCAGATAGTTTAAGACATAAGATGCCTGATGAAAATCTATCTTCAAACCATATGGATAAGTATGAGCCAGTTCGTAAGAGCAAGCGAGTACCAAAGAAACGCTCATTAGATGGAGTGCTTGATGATGGAGTCGAGGATGATGATGAGATCCGGTATCTTGAAAAGGTTAAAACTTCTAGGATCAGCACTGGTTATGGTGCAGCAGAATATCAAGATGAAGAGGAAGGGAGCAGAAAACACCGGAAGATATCGAGGGTCTTGAAGAGAAATATTGATGGTATATATGATATGGATGATCAGGGTTCATCTAGATTTAGCAAAGATGTTAAGAAATCTAAATCAGGTAGAGTATCTGAAGATACTGATTATTTTGACGAGGAAGAACTGGGTTCGGATTGTGAGCTTACAGCCAAGAAGAAGAAAACAAGAAAAGAGTTAGCTGATGTTCTGGCAGACTCTAAGAAGGAAATGACTGTTACTACACGTCAACGTGCACTTCAAAGTGGTAAAGATGTCTCATCTGGTGGTGGTGCTAGCATAATAGAGTTTCCAAATGGATTGCCCCCAGCTCCTCCTAAAAGTGAGTAAATGTTTGTGCTTCATTTTTGTGATTCTGCTCCTGTACTTTTGTGGTTTGCCCAGACTGAAAAGTTTTTGACTGGTTTGATAACAGAGCAAAAAGAGAAACTTACTGAAGTAGAGCAGCAATTAAAGAGAGCCGAGGCTCTTCAGCGGCGTAGAATGCAGGTGGAAAAGGCGAATCGTGAATCTGAGGTTTGGCTCATAGACATAATCTTGTTACTGTATTTTGACATATGTAGATGTTGCAAATACATTTTTCTCTTTCTTTTGTTTTTCCTTTTCCTTGTTTCCTTTATCACATGGGATTCATGGTAGCAAAAAATTGAGGACATTGAAACATTAACTTTGAAAATCTCAGGCTGAAGCAATCAGAAAAATCTTGGGCCAAGATTCCACTAGGAAGAAGCGGGAAGATAAAATAAAGAAACGGCAGGAAGAATTGGCTCAGGTAATTTATCTTGCAGGACAATGTGCTCTTTGTATTTTCTGCGTTTCCATGGATGTCATATACTTTCTTCATAATTTTCTGAATATTTAGTGTTCATTTTGATGTTGTGTATTTTAATTATTACAGGAGAAGGCGGCAAATGCCATTGTACTTTCTTGTGATCACGTTCGATGGGTGATGGGTCCTTCAGGGACAGTTGTGACATTTCCCAACGAGATGGGCTTCCCAAGCATATTTGACTCCAAGACTTGCGGGTATAAATCTTTGTCCTCACTACTTGAATGTATTAAATAATGTCCCTGCGGAAAAGACCTTATTGTGTTTTTCGTAAAGTTATTTGACTGCCTGAATGGCATTGACCTCATTGATTAGAAATAAGCTCGAATAAGATTGATGACCAAACAAAAACATTGTTGGGTTACCTTTCTTGTCTTTAAAGATTTAGGATATGCTAAAGGAGAAGTGGTAGCAACCAATGGATTCAGTGACAACTAGCACTAGATATTTACCGTGAATACAATTTTGCCCTGTTTGTTTAATTACCAATCTTCACGACTAATGTCTTTGTTGCTTTACATCGTTTTCAGTTACCCTCCTCCCCGTGAGAAATGTGCTGCTCCATCTTGCCCTAATCCGTACAAGTACCGAGATTCAAAATCGAAGCTGCCTTTGTGTAGTCTTCAATGCTACAAGGTAATAAACGAAAAGGGGGAGGCCCTGACTGCCTGCTAAGATCAAGGCCAGCTTGTGCCTAACAGCCTTAATAAGAGTGGGCAACCTTGAACGATTATGTACATATGTTTTCTTTTCAGTAAGGGTGTGAGCAATTGGGTTATGTAGTGAAATAATGATTTGATATTGTTTCTAGCAAACTGAGAGCGCGTTGAAATTGTTGGCTTAGCCACACATGAGCGAATGTAACATATCAAATTTCTATATACATATATATATATATATATATTTGAAATAAGCTATTTTCCCCTAAAGTAAGCTGTCTAGTATTAATTTTGTCATAACTCAGTAAAGCTGGTACAAAATATTGGGCGTTTTGGTGAGAAACCCATAATCGTGTTTGGTTGAATTCATGTGTTTCGCTTCTTTTCCAAAGAAGCAATTAGGGGGTGGTGGTTCCCTGCAATGGAAAATGTTAGTCACAAACGTAAACACAGTTGGGCTTGTATTGCAGTGGGATGTCTTTGGTCAGAGGCCAGAACGAACTAACATAAAAAACCAAACTATCTTTCAAGTAGTCCTTAACATCTTCCCTGCCCTTTATTACCCCTCTTCATCGAGCCTATTAATATCTCCCCAGCTGATTCAAATTAAACGAATTGACATCCATGACCGAAACAACGCAGCCAAAAAGTTTAAGCTTGAAATTATTTGATAGTCAATTACTCTGTGCATATATGCCCAAGACCTCTTCCACTCATTTTCAATGTGGGATTTGGGTCATCATATTTTTTCCTCCTTTAGACCTCGTCCTTGCAAGAAGAGTCCAAATCTATATCATAGGTTCCTCGATCACCAGGCCATATAGATTGTCATCTCAGTTTTAACCCTTGAGATACATGCCATATGGTCCAAGCTCACCCAAAAATGGAGTAAGATCAGCTCCATTATTATTTTTCACGCTCTAAGTAATAGATTGCCCCAGAATAACCTCTACGGTTGGACTGAAGCCACGTAGCCCAAAAGCTTAAATTCGAGGTTATTTGGTAGCCAATTACCTAGTAGATATATGCCTAACACTAAGAGATCTCCCTAATTTATAAAGTTAACTATTCATTTATTCTTGGGCGTCTTTATTGTCAATTGGGGAGTATGATCACATTGGACAATTTTGGGCTTTTTCGTATGATCTTCATCCAAACGTAAGGATGATTTATTGTCAGTTGAAGAGTATGATCATATCTGACAGTCTTGGCCTCTTCTTTCTGTTTTTGATTCTAACGAATGTTTTTATTGCTCAGTAGAAAACTGTATGTACAATGTCCAAATTATAAAACAAGAGTAAAACAAACTATGAGGTCTATCTTCTAAACGGTAACAGTAGTACACTGCAGTGGTGAGAAAACAATACAACACAGTAGTAAAGAGCTGCAGTAGTAGTACTAGTGGACTATATAGATAGTATGGAGCCAAAATCAATGGCCATTGTTAGGCACATTTTCAAGGGCGTGAAAGCAACGACAAGCACCTTTCCAATTCTTGAATCTGAATCTTGTTGAGAAGACAAGTTAGCCAAAGCCTTAATACTGGTCTTCCCAAAATGGGGTTTTGTAAGAGAGAATCTAATTGGTATAGTTATTTTCTCTAAGGATGATCTGTTAGGTAGTGGAAATTGAACCAACAGGATCAAGAACCTTAATTAGTATTTACCCTTCCATCAAATTGAATAAACATTTTCCTGTGGTTTCGGTAGGGAAGTAAACTAAGTCAAATATTCAATGTCCTCAACAAATTGCAAGATCTTTTAATGGTCAAACCATCAAAGCACCTTAATTAAGATCATTTTAAGTATTTTCCAAGAAAAAAAAGATAACTGTTTTAGTTACTTTGAATTTACGGTTTGATAACATTAAACAACATTACTTTTTATAGTTTGTAGAAGACCATTGTAATGGCAGCTCCTATAACTAACGTACCAATTAAGGATATGTACTAACCAAGCTATATACCTTCACTATATATATGACCACAAAATTAAAACAACACAAACATTGCTAGCTACATACTTGCAATTAAGTGGATAGAGCACAAAAGCACCAGATGCATGGAATTTCTCATTGTGAAAAAACCTTTTGTGGTTTCAACATATTTGCTCCCAGTTTATGCTTTCCTGTTCTTCTTCTCCACAACAGTAGAGGGGCATGCCAATGTTCCAGCTGTTCTAGCATTTGGCGATTCAATCCTTGATACGGGGAACAACAACTATCTTCCAACAATAACAAAGAGCAATTTCCCACCCTATGGTATAGATTTACCCGGAAGAGTACCAACTGGAAGATTTGGCGATGGAAGAGTCTTTTCTGACTTGATAGGTACGTAATCATTTTTACTGATTAGGTTCTTGGGAAAAGATAACATAATATTTACATTATTCTCTACTAATTTGCAATAACTTTCTTATTTGGACAGCTGAAGGATTGGGAGTGAAAGGCATGCTGCCACCATACCTGGATCCACATCTGCAAGACAGTGAACTCCCTACTGGTGTATGCTTTGCTTCTGCTGGCTCAGGTCTTGATGATATAACAGCAAGAATACAGGTCTGCCATTGTCCCACAATTCAGTTTTACTTTTAAAATTAATGTCTGGACGTAGAAAAATAAATTTCTTTTATGAGGTCAAAGAAGAATTTAATGCGATTACACATTGTTTTAATTTGGTGATTTGTTCCGGATTTAGTTTGATTAAATATCTCTAATGAAAATCTACTGCATGGATGAATGGGGGGTGGTTGCCTGCAGTCAATTCAGACAATAACAGATCAACTCTATCGCTTCAAAGAGTACATATCAAGGCTTAGGAATGTAGTTGGAGAACAGAAAGCAAATTATATCATTTCCAAGGCCGTATTCCTGATTTCCTCTGGCAACAATGACCTTGGAATCACCTACTATGGTCTTCATCTCAGGCCACTCTTTGGTATCGATGCATACACCTCTCAGTTGGTTACCCTCGCCTCTAAATTAGTCAAGGTATAAGTTATCTTCCTCTTTTTAGATTTTCTCTTGCTAACCTATCAGAATTTTTATGATTTTGAGTGTTTCTTGCAATACTCTCAGAATCTTGTGGATTAATGTATTTGCAGGATCTGTATAACTTGGGTGCAAGAAAGATTGCTTTTATGAGCACAGTTCCACTCGGATGCCTTCCTGTTGCAAGAACTGTGTTCGGAGGAGTGACCAGGAATTGTGTAGAGTTTGGCCAACAATCTGCAGAGTTATTCAATTCCAAGCTGGCCTCTGAAATCCGTTCCCTTAACAACAACCTCCCAAATTCCACTATATTCTATCTTGATATCTTCAATCCTTTGCTTGATCTCATCAACAATCCTGAAGCCTCAGGTAACTCTACTAGATCTATCCAGCAAAAAAATTAATTCCCATTCTCCTGAATTTGTCAATACTGGAGTTTCTTGTCACTACCCTGAAGGTCTCGAGTTCTAGTCCTAGCGATAGTCTGTAAAACCGAAAAAAAAAAAATCACTACAGAAAGATAGTTTTTTTTTGGTTTGTTTTTTTGGGTTCAACCCCAAATTGTATATCCATCCATTTTTCCTATACTCAGGAGAGATCATGCTCTTCTGTGGCAGGATTTGAAGTGGCAGATCGCGGGTGTTGCGGGACAGGAACTTTTGAAATGGGACTGGCATTTTGCACCCCTTTGAATCCCTTCACTTGCCCTAACCCATCAAAGTTTGTGTTTTGGGACTCTGCACATCCTACTGAAAGAGCATACAGAACCATCGTTCCTGAAATCGTCCACAAATATGCCAGCCAATTCTCCGCTTGAACATCATTTTTCTTTTTTGTCCACTGCTAGCCTCTCTTTTTCTAATCAACCCTTAGCTTGATTCAGTTTCAGTTCGTGCAAATTACTAGAATATTGTACAACTTGAGCGTTTCCGTCTCCCGAAATCAACATGTCATTAATTGTTAAAAAACAAATAAAAGAAATTCAACACAACACTATTCCAACTTAATCTCAACTTGAATCTTAGTCTATTAAATATAATAATAAAGTAATAAAATAATCGACGTTGGTTTGTCTGAGCAACTTGGTTCCGGTTAAGCATGCTCTCAGATTAATTATGTTGTTGGTAATAATGATCCTATCTTACAAAGGAGATAATTGTAGAGTGATTAGTTTGGCCGTCAGCTTGGATACTCTTCTAATTTAAAAAATTGTTACAATCACTCCGTTACAAGCAAAAGGATTAACTAATTCCTTGGGAGCTGAAGTGTAAAATTTTAATGAGGTATGAAACACTTGAAAAACAACAACCTTAGGTCCTGATTGCCATCCATTCATCATCTTCCATTGTCCAAATGTGCAACAGATCCTTATGGAAGGCCCTCAATGACGGCCAAATTAATAGCCACCAACAAAATAAACAACAAATTTCCTTGGATAAAGATAGGTGTATTATCCGAATTTTTTTTTTCATACTTCATCAACCTTCAAAATCTGGCATGCAACTTCGACTCTCAACAATTCTTTTGGAAAGTTTTTTTTTTTTTGAATTTTAGTTCAATCACTAGTCAATTGTAAAAAGTTTTTTTTTTTAATGCTAATTGTAAAAAAATTAATTTAGGCCGAACAAGTTTGATAAGGACATTAACAGAATGTTAGCCTAAACATAAACGTAGTCTAATTAGTATTAATCTATGATTAACTATGTTTATTGATTGCTAATTATTAATTTTCTTAACAAACAAGATTATATATGTTGCTATATCTGTTTCTTGGGTTGATTGAGTATTGAAGCAGAAAAATAGTTTCATGCAAAACCACAAGCATGATTTCATGAGAAACCATGAGCTGCTATCAATATCTTTTTTGCTGCAAGTTGCTAGTACTTTTCACCGCCATTAAAGACCAACTATTACAGTGCTGGTCGAGGGAGAGATAAGAAGCCAAAAACTATCGTCTCTCACCTCGTTGCTTCAATAATATCGCGTAATCCTCAACATGCTAAAAATAAAATGGCTTTTGAATCCAAGGGTTCAAGAGGGAGAAACTTTTAGAAATGAGTCCAACATAGTCTAAGTGGAGAATATTAGCCAAGAGGAAGTCCTCATTTTGAATCTATATAAAGAAGTCTAAAACTTCTCTGAAAATTATTTAAAATTTGAGCTCACATCCGTAGTTTTCTTCTTGTGCATACACTTATTTTCACACTCTTTGTAAGAGTAGCTTTATGTAAGATTTGGTATTCAAATCTAGGAATAGATTTACCGATAGGTAGCTAGCAAAGAGGCTACGTTCTGCCAATCTCATAAATATAAGTTAACATTTTCAAAACTAAGTGATTGATAATGTTAATTTGTAACAAGGAAGAACATGAAGAACCAAACGCTTTAATACGAACATGAACATCAATCCCCTAAAGAACTACGTAGCTACGTTAACCTTACATTAGGATTACTAAATAGAGGCATACGAAGAGGTTAGAGCTTCTACATACGGAATCGCCTCTTGCAGTATTGGGATTTGAACACCTCTCCTTTTGTTCGGTTGGCCATAGAAGATCATTCTTTTAGTTCCTTTCATTGAAAAATAGGAATAAGTTTAATTAGTGAAAGCTCATCTTTACGAACTATTTCCTGAAAGTATAAGCCAAGAAAGGTAATTTAAATGGCAGACTAAAATCAAACAAATTAGCTAGTTATAGAGATTGAAAATTGTAGACGATAATGCTTTTTTTTTTTTTTGATACTAAACGAAATACTTTATTCAACCAAGGTGATTACAGAGAACAAGAATTTACAGAGTAATATAGAGACGTTCAGAATTAACAGGGAGCCACCTACCAAAACTCTAAGTTGCAGGATAGGAAAATTTCACTGCATACGCTTAAACCTCAAGTGTATCAGACTTGTTCAATAAATTAAACCTGCGTCTAGGTCCATTCCAGTCCTTGATGCATTGGGCACTGGACATGATGGTGGATGCACTGTAAGGTAGGTCAGGTCGGATAGCACGGATCCAAGAAGATGCATGAAACACCGCCATATATAATGCTTGCATTATATATCATACTCCACGAAGAAGTTCCCCTCGCTGCATAAAGTTTATGTTTCTCAGAAAGAAAAGCTAACTTATGTTGAATGCGAGCAATAGAGTTGTGGTGACACATCTATGGAGGTACGATAGTTTATGCATGCCTCTTTGGCACTCTTGTGTCAAAAGCACAAGAGGGGTGAGGTCTCGGGTTCGAGTCTCACTCTCCTCGGCTAGTATCAAAAAAAAAATTAATTAACCCACCTCAACGTGTCGAGTTGGTTAAACCTGCAGTTGCTTTGTCTAAGGAGAAGCATAAGGAGAGGTGAGAGCTTCTGTATAAGCTATGGTCATCCGGAATTCCGAAGATTTGATGTTGAGAGAAAACCCTCCAGATTCATCAGTTTCTTCATGAAGATTATCCCACTTCAGTACATGTTGACCTCCAGGGAAGTGCAGTATCACGTATCCACCATCTTTGCCAGCTTGTGGTACGAAGTCCTGGCAAGAATATGTACGAGCATATCCAAGTGAATTATAGCCAATAAAATGAACCCAGGATTTGCAATATTCCTTCATTAGGCCAACAATGGTAATATTATCGCTTTTAGAAACAAAACACAAGCACAGATAATCTCCAGCAACACCCAATTCTTTGAATCTAAGAATATCACAGAGTTCCTTCTCCACCGCCGGCAAGGGGACACCATAAAACTTCTCCTTGGCCAAATCAAAAGCTATGATCTTTCTTTCGCCACCAATCAAGACTTGCCAATGAAGTGCTCCATTCACGAATAGACCCACCTCATGTTTTTCTGCGATAGGTTCCACGTAGCTGCCGGGAGAAGTAATCTCCACCACCTTCCAGGAACCTGTCCTCAATGAGAAAATCTCAACATTAACTTTCTTTTTCTTTTTCTTTTTGAGGAATGAGAAAATCTTAACCTTAGCTCCATCTGGAACTGGTTTGGTAATTACAAAGACTTTGTAATCATCCGCCACCGAGTCGTATCCAAAACCACAAGCACAGATCCTACGATCATGATCAATATCTTGCAATTTTCTATAGATTCCCGTAAAAGGATTCCAGACAACTATCTCCACAACTCCTGACTGAAAATCAGGTACTGTCACACAAACCAATCCGTTGCATGATCCCCAAAACCACACGAATTTGTCTGTCGGAAATTGTAGCCGGACAGGATCTTCTCCGTCGCCAAGACAACCTAATGATTCAATAACATAACCACCGTTAACAGCAGAACATTGGAGGATCTTCTCCAAGTTGGTTTCGGGCGGTGTAGAATTGTTGGTTCTCAACTTTTGGAATTCTGAACTGACCAAAAGAGAGGACCATGACTTGGAGAGTTGTCTGAATCGGTGAATGGATTTGATTGGTAACATCGCCAGTATCTCTTCCACAATTACCGAAGGTAATGTAAGATTTGCCATGGTACAGACTAGAGAGCACACCTATCGCTATAGTCTTTTCGTGGTACTTGGTAGCTAGCTAGGGTTACTTGTGATACATTAATTGTTTAGTCCTTCGTAAGGAAGCATTAACACAAGCCTTCCTGCTTGTTCCACAAGCCAAGGATTAATATTGATGAGTTAGTCTTCCCAAAAAAAAATATATATTAGTGAACAAAGCATGAAGCTTAAACTACACTCCAAATCCTTATAATTGGGCTGAGCCATTTAAGACACTTATAAGCCCATTTTTCATCCCTTAATAAAGTGAAATTGTAAGTTGAAAATTTAATGAATCAAAGTAGCCCAAATCCATGGTAAAAAAAAAAAAATACTACCCCAAATCCAATCTACTTCCTCCCAAATTGTTAACAAATTAAAAAAGAAACTCTTAACCTTCGCATTCGCTCTTATCAACCTTTTTTTTCTTTTTTTACTACAAAGCTTTTCTTCAACAACAGCCAGCCATTCTATACGTTCTCACAATTGCGACAACTAAAGGCGGTTCCTCCACCTCTCACAACCAAATCTCATCCATCTTCATACTAGTGTGCCGTTGAACCAACCTGATAACGGCAACCATTAACAAGCGCATGGAAGATTCCACAGAAACCTAAGTCAAGAACCATAGAGTTCGTATTTCTACAGGGATACCCGAACTGGAAGAAAACAGATTCCAATCTAACTAATGATGTTTTTTTTTTTTATTTCTTTTACTGTGCAGTTTCTTAACCAAATTAAACAAACCATTTTTATATTTTTTTTGGGAAAAAGACGATTTTTTTTTCTTGGTCAGTTAGATTTAGAAGCCTTTCCTACTCTTTGAGTTGCAATGGAAAAAAAAAAGGATTTAATCCAATTAAGAATTTAAAAATTAAGATTTACTTATTTTAAAGGATTTTAAAAATAAAATTTGATTAAAGAAAAAAATGATTAAATAAATAAGTCGTGTGTGGGTCCCACTGCCACATGTTAGCTCCACAGCTATGAATCTGCTGCAACAGGTAAAAAGGATCACGTGACCCGGTAAATCAAGAGTTGAGGGACGACATGAGTGAAAAAAACGAATAGGGACAACAAATGCGAAATCGATAAAGTGGAGGGACAAAAAAACTATTTACTCTTTTTCTTTGTGGTGGCAGTTATTTGGGTGTTGATATTAAATTCAATGGAATCCTTTGGTTAAGAAACTGCACAGTAAAAGAAATAAAAAAATAAAAACATCATTAGTTAGAATGGAATCTGTTTTCTTCCAGTTCGGGTATCCCTGTAGAAATACGAACTCTATGGTTCTTGACTTCGGTTTCAGTTAAGTTTGCTTTCTTTTATTGTTCTCCTCTCAGGTTGATATGCCTTAGCACCTTACACCCCAGACAAATGATGAAATTTTTCCTGGTCAGATATTATCTCTGGAATAAAACAACTAGAACAGATAAATAACAGCGTTGCTCAATTCGCCCTTAAAGGTAGACCTAACTACACACAAAAGGGAGCTAAATGATACAGAAGATACAATTTTATTCACCCTTGCTGACCTAATTAAATGGCTTGTCAAACCTTAAGAGATGTCTTAGAATTTTCTAAGCAGTATCCGGAATGTGTATCAATTTTTTCAAAAGCAGCGTACGTAATAGGTATTGGCCTAAATCAAAGTCAAGTGGAGGTACGTTTTGGATTACTAAACCCAAGGATTGCTCGGCTCTTATCCATGCTACCTTTTGGATCAAGGCTCTTCAACATACTTTCCCTTTCACTGCGTCTTACGTTATTTTCTAATGCTGAATCTGTTCGCAGCTGGAAGGGGAATTAAACGATGCTTTAGCATAAAAAAAAAACGATGCTTAAAGAGTCTTCAGCCTCGACGTTAAGGACCATATGACTACTAGAGCAGGGTGTATATAGCTGTTTCTGTACATCAGCGTGCTTGTGTGCTATTATTATGTACATCTTGTAACATTTTTCCGGTTTTTTAATAAAATTTCTCGATAGAATAATAAAAAAAAACTACTGATAGAGAGTGGAAAGCAATGCTCCCAGAAGAAAGCTCCCATCGCTGCGTAAAGTTTATGCCTCTCAGGAAAAAAAAAAAAAAAACTACTTTATATAGATAATGCAATAGTCACTATAAGCAATAAAGTTGAGGTGCAAGATTAATAGCGGTAAGATTCAGACTCTTATTTTTTTTTGTTACATTGCGAATCCTAATCTAAATGCCAAACTAATCAACACTATTGTTGGGGTTCAAACCCACAACCACTAACCCCACAAACCGTGAGAGGTGCAGACTCTTAATTAACTCATCTCAATATGTTCATCTCAATGTGTCGAGTTGGTTAAACCTGCGATTGCCTTATCTCTGGAGAAGCATAGGGAGAGGTGAGAGCTTCTGTATATGCTATGGTCTTCCGGAATTCCGAAAATTTGATGTTGAGAAAAACCCCTCCAGATTCATCAGTTTCTTCATCAAGATTATCCCACTTCAGTACATGTTGAACCCCTCCGGGCAAGTGCAGTAACATGTACCCACCTTCTTTGACAGCTTGAGGAATGAAGTCGCACATAAAATATACACGACCAACACATTCAACAGACACATAATTAATAAAAGGAACCCAGGATACCTCGTTTTTTTTTTTTTGATGCTAATCGATTTTTATTGATATTAATATAATCAATAAACATAAGTACATAGGAAAGCAAAGAATAAAAGTCGGCCAGCAAACCACTGACCAGCAGAGACCACTGTGAAAAAGCCTACATTACAGGGAAATAACACAAGAACAAAAGTAATAAGCTCAAGGACAAAAAACAGAGGAGGGAAGGCCCTAGAGAGAGCTCCTAGTTACAGCTTTCCAAGATTTGATGAAAGTAGCATTTGAAAGAACCATGCTGGGTGAATACGGGAAGGAAGGGTGGACGTTTTTGAACCACCAGGTGGCCCTAACAATTGTAAGGTCGAAGGTTGTGTCCCAGTGCGGAGCCTTGTTATTGAACCCAGGATACCTCGTTGCAATGTTCCTTCCTTACGTCAACTGCCACTCCCACATCATTAATGAGTTTTATAAAGATCGACATGCCGAGATATTCTCCAAGAACACCCAATGCTTTGCATCCCGCCTTCAATACTAAATCCCGCGGCAACACCGGCACGGGGACATCATAAAACTTCTCCTTGGCCAAATCAAAAGCTATGATCTTTGTTTTGCCAACAATCAAGACTTGCCAATGAGGTGCTCCATTAAACAATAGACCCAACTCATGCTCTTCTGGGACATATTCTAGGTCTTTGCCAGGATCAGTTGTTTCCACCTCCTTCCAGAAACCTGTTCTCAGTGAGAAAATCTCAAACTTCGATTTTTTTTTTCTTTTTGAGGAATGAGAAAATCTTAGCCATAACTCCCTCAGGAGCTGGCTTCGTAGCTATAAAGACCTTGTAATCATCCGCAACCGAGTCGTATCCAAAACCACATGCACAGATCCTACGATCATGATCATTTTCTCCCAATTTTCTGTAGATGCCCGTAAAAGGATTTCAGAAAGCTGTCTCTTCAACTCCTGACTCATTATCACGTACCGCTACACAAACCAATCCGTTGCATGATCCCAAAAAATGCACGTACTTGTCTGTCGGAAACTGTAGCCGGACAGGATCTTCTCCGTCGCCAAGACAGCCTATTGATTCAATAACATAACCATCGTTAACAGCAGAACATTGGAGGATCTTCTGCAAGTTGGTTTCGGCCGGTGTAGATTTGTTGGTTCTCAACTTCTGGAATTCTGAACTGACCAAGAAAGAGGACCACGACTTGGAGACTTGTCTGAATCGGTGAATGGATTTGTTTGGTAACATCGCCAGTATCTCTTCGACAATTACCGAAGGTAATGTAGAATTTGCCATTGTACAGACTAGAGAGCACACCTATCGCCAAGTTTTTTTGTGGTAGCTAGCTAGGGTTACAATTGTGACAGAGACTCCTATGTGTGATATATTAATTGTTTAATCCTTTGTAAGGAATGATTGACACAAGCCTTCCTGCTTGTTCCACAAGCCCAGGATTAACATCGATGAGTTATTCAAAGCAAACTTAAATGACTCGAGAACTTTTCTTCAGTCCCAAGTTAAAAGTTTTCTTTCACCCTCTTGTAAACAAACTGTATATGGGCCGTAAACAATTACGGCCCGTTTGGTTGGGGTGTAATGAGATATAATGGAATGGAATCAAATGGAATCTATGCCTAAAATTTAGGAATAGAATCCATTTGATTCTATTCCATTACATCCCATTACGCCCTACTAAACGGGCCGTTAGTTTTACTTGTTTCCGAAAGTAGTAAAAAGAAAAAAAGGGAAAACTACCTTTTGCTCCTGTGGTAGATTAGAAGAATTAGTCACCAATACACAAGATGCAATTTAGGAGTGGACAATTTACTACTTTCTATATTCATGTAATGTTTGTAGAACAATTCATCATAAGATTGTAGGTGATTTAAAGCAACAATTCTGAAATTTTGTTAGCAAAATCTTTAAAGTATGAGAGACTATAAATAGTAAACTGATTTTTTTTTTTCTTTTGTCTCAGACATTATTCATATTAAATGGGAAAAGTTTTAGAGCCATTGCGCGCGATAGCTAACTTTCAATTTTAAAATTTTGATATCAAGTAGTTGAGTTCTGCTTGATGCATAAAAAAGGCCCCATATACGAATACTCTGTGGCTTAAAATAAATAAATAAAATTCAGAAGCTCTCAGACCAGTCTCATCCTCTTTTGATACATCACTAAGAAAACGAAATTATCTTTCACTTCATCCCTAACATCTGCCCGCCGCTTCCCCTCTCCATCAAATTTCTTAACTTGGAATCCAGTAATTATGAGTCACCTGTAACACTATCAAAGTCTCCAAATTGAATCTAAAAATATTGTATTGTATATTGACCAGTTCAGTAGAATACATATAAATACAGATACATACACGTTTACATCAAACACAAATTCTACAAGACGAAGTTCTATCTAGAGCTTAAGTCTATCAGTTAAGATAACAAGTCTATCTGTTGTGATAACCCTTAGCCTTGAGCTTTATACGTTAATACTCCCCCACAAGCTGAAGGAGGAGGAACAACCTGAAGCTTGGCTCTGAGAAATTCAAAACGTTGCCTGCCTAGTGGCTTCGTTAATATATCTGCAATTTGATCTGCACTGGTGAGAAAACGAACTCGAAGACTCCCCCGGGCTACCTGTTCACGCACAAAATGATAGTCTATTTCTATGTGTTTTGTTCGTGCCTGAAGGACAGGATTTGCTACCAAATACGTTGCACCCAAGTTGTCACACCACAAAATAGGTGCCTCTGGAACAGAAACCCGTAGTTCCTTTAGCAAAGAACAAACCCGCACTAGCTCTGTAGACGCATCGGCGAGAGCCTTGTATTCAGCCTCCGTTGAGGACCTGGACACGGTCTTTTGCTTCTGTGCGCACCAGCAAAGAAGATTAGAACCCAAGTACACTGCAAGACCACTGGTGGAGCGACGATCGTCAACAAATCCCTCCCAATCCGCATCTGCGAAGGCCTGCAAAACTGGTTTGGCAGCAACATTGAGAAAGATTCCATAATGAAGTGTGTGTTTGACATAGCATAATAGATGCTTGACAGTAGCCCAATGGGATTGTGTCGGAGCATGCATATATTGACACAATTTACTGACCGCAAAGGCTATATCTGGACGAGTCATTGTCAAGTATTGCAAACCTCCCACATTGCTTCGATATTTGCTACAATCTTCAAATAAAGGGGTGTCCCCTTTGGTAAGAATAGTTTTGGTACACAGTGGTGTGGATATGGTCTTGGCATCAACCTTGCCAGCTCGAACAAGAAGATTCTGAGCATACTTTTGTTGAGTTAGAAACAACCCAGACCTGCAATGATAAGCTTTGATGCCCAAGAAGTAATTTAGTGACCCCAGATCACGCAATGCAAACTGCTTGCCAAGTGTGCAAATAATTTGATTAACAGCATGAGGATGACTACCCGTCACTATGATATCAACTACATATATCAGAAGAAGAATGGAGATGTCACCCTTGTGATAAATAAAAAGGGAGCTGTCATTTTTGGAAACCTGAAAGCCGTTCCTGCTACTAAGATTGGTGAGAATTAGCACCAAGTGGGTACAGTAGGATCAGCTGCTATTTAGCACGCTCTATTCCTCTGTTACCGAGGCTGTTATGCCTTTGATTGTGGATCTACCCACCAGCAAGGCTGTCTGGGACACACTTGCCACAAACTATGCTTCACCTTCACTGACGCGCATCATGGAACTCCACCTTTGCCTTCAACGCCTGGTTCAAAAAGATGAACCCGTATCTGATTATCTTTATCGGGCAAAACACATCTCTGATGGTCTTACAGCTGCTGGGCGCCCCTTGTCCACTCTGGATTTTAACCTGTATGTTTTCCGTGGCCTTCGAGCTGAGTTCAAGGATCTGGTGACCACTCTTAATACTCGCCCCGAGCCTGTTTCATTCCAAGAATTGCACAGTCTTCTTATCAGCCACGAGTTCCTTCATGGTGATACCTTGGCAAAATTGGATATCTCTACTTCTCTGCCTACTCCTGAGGGTAATATTGTGCAAGCACAGCCGGTTCTGGCTCCTCAGGACTCGGTGGATGCAGTTCCTCGTCAGCAGCCGCAGCGTGGCAGGGGCCGTGGACGTGGCAACTGTGGCCGTGGTGGTCGTTACCACCAGCAGCAGAGGAACTTTGTTCGGTGCCAGATCTGTAACGGATCTAATCACACTGCGCTACAATGCTTTCAGCGCCCCGTCATGCCTTCTGCACCACCTGCAGCTTATATGTCCCAACTTCCTGTGCCACCATCTCCTCATGCTTCCTATGTCTCTCAGACTCCACCTCAGCCCTATCATGGCTATACCACTTGGTATCCCGATAGTGGAGCAACGAATCATGTCACACCCGATATATCTACTCTTGGTGCTATTGAGGAGTACAAAGGTTCTGAGCAGCTTCAAGTAGGCAATGGTATGCGCCTTCCTATTCAGCATGTTGGTTCTGTTAAATTACCTATTTCTTCGTTTGTCCTTACCCAAGTTTTTCAAGTACCCGATATAACCAAATCTTTGCTTTCTGTTCAACGTTTTGCCAGTGATAATAACGCCTACTTTGAATTTTATCCCTCTTTCTTTTGTGCAAAGGATCAGGTTACCAAGAAGGTGCTTCTTTCCGGCCCAAGCATTGATGGCCTCTATCAAGTTCGACTCTCTTCCAAGTCCACCACTCCGTCTGCTTTTCTTTCTACTCGTGTGTCCAGTGCAGTTTGGCATCACCGTTTGGGGCATCCCCACGGTGCTGTTCTTCGTCAGATTATCTCTCAAAATAAGCTCCCCGTTTCGGGCGTATCTACGTCTGTCTCGTGTCAGTCCTGTTCGTTTGGAAAGTCCAGTCGTTTACATCTTCCAGTAAGTTCTCATAAAGTATCCAAACTGTTAGACTTGATTTTCAGTGATGTATGGGGACCTGCCCCTGTTTTATCTTCTGATGGACATAAATATTTTGTTATTTTCGTGGATCTGGGTGGTAGGAGTAGCCGCCATAAGGAAATAAAGAAGGAAAAAGAAAAAAAAAAGAATAAGTTTAGGAGATCGGACGCTCCGCTACCAAATTGAATCTAATAATAATGTATTGTATATTGATCAGTGCAGTAGAGTACATATAAATACAGATACATACATGTTTACATCAAACACAAATTCTACAAGATGAAGTTCTGTCTAGAGCTTAAGTCTATCAGTTAAGATAACAAGTCTATCTGTTGTGATAACCCTTAGCCTTGAGCTTTATCCGTTAATACTCCATACATGTACGGGAGATATCACCCCTTTTTAGGCTGGGCTAACAATCCCAACTGATCCCACAACAAAAGAATTGGCATATCCATCAACCCATGATCCGAACTACTTGACTTAATTGCAATGAATTTGTATTGGTACGGTTAGGACAAAATTACACTAGGAGTTTATTACTTAATCTGGAGAAAATATATTGGGGAGAGGATAATCAATAAGAAAATCTGGCTATAGTCTAACTATGCCTTGGCCAAAATTATTGCTTATTTATTTCTTGGGCCTCCTTATAGTTTGTTGGAGAGTACCGCCTCGCGTGACGATCTTGATCCCTTCATACGATGGAGACATCTTTGCACTTGCGTGGAAGACCTTAGCTTTGACTGCGAGTGTGGACACACAGGCGGCGCCTTTGTGGATGGATTGGTGGGCTTATAAGTACATGTTGATCAGCATCCATATAATTGGTGTAGCGGTGTTTCGGTTGATTTGGCTAGCAAGAAACGACGTGGTATTTCATGGAAAGGAGCTACAGTGGACTGTATTTATGACTTATCAATAGCTAGAGCTTCGTGGTGGTGGATCATAGCTTTTCCTTACGATTGCAGCAATACAGTATTGTCAGAAAAAGAATTGCGCAGGAGCTCTCCTTGCTATATGGTCTCTCTGGTTGGCCAGGAACTCTCTGATTTTCTCACAAAAACCAACTCGTATACTAGCCCTATGCGATCCTACCTCTGGTTGTTCACTTACTTTTGTGTCCACAGAAAACTAGAATCATGCATGACTTGAACAAGCTGTCAGCGAAGGGCAAATAAACACTACGGAACTTTCCAAATCACTAATTCAACCAATGAAGATCAATCAAAACGTACAAGCGAGCTTGACATATATACAANACTAGCTATTAAGTTCAACAATGGAGGTTTGTTCCCATCGAAACTGGCATAAAATTAATGACATAATTAACTCAATGTTGTAAAAAAGCACCAACACTATAAGTAGAACATAGATCTCATTTATTTAGGTCCCAGCTTCACACGCGATACAATAGAACATAGATCACACAATATATATTACAAAGATAAGCCAGCCACCACCCACAGGCTAGCTAGCTAGAGAACTGGTGGTGGTAGCTTTTATTTGGACGGACTGACATCAAACGATGACTTATTTATTCTTCATCCTGAGCTAGCATTACCATGTGTAACTAATTAATTAAAAGAGACTCCAAGTAACCTGGACTTCGACCTGGCCGTTGGGGCCACGAATGTTTTGCTTCTCTGTTCCCTGGGTTTCAGGGGTAAACATTGCATAACCATTAGCAAAACAATCATTAGCAGAAAGGTCACCCTTATCGTACAGAAAAGCGCTAATCCTCAGGGGGGCAACCACTATGTACCTTGCGAGTGGGATGAGCTTCCCCTGCTTCACCTTCACACACTCATCAGCTCTCTTGCTAAACAGCTCCAAAGTGGTAAAAGTGAGTAAATGTTTCCGAATGGATTGCCCAAGATGTCTCATCTGGTGGTGGGCCTAGCATAATAGAGTTTCCAAATGGATTGCCCCCAGCTCCTCCTAAAAGTGAGTAAATGTTTGTGCTTCTTTTTTGTGATTCTGCTCCTGAACTTTTGTGGTTTGCCCAGGCTGAAAAGTTTTTGACTGTTTTGATGACAGAGCAAAAAGAGAAACTTACTGAAGTAGAGCAGCAATTAAAGAGAGCTGAGGCTCTTCAGCGGCGTAGAATGCAGGTGGAAAAGGCGAATCGTGAATCTGAGGTTTGGCTCATAGACATATTCTTGTTACTGTATTTTGACATACGTAGATGTTGTGAATACATTTTTCTCTTTCTTTTCTTTTTCCTTGTTTCCTTTATCACATGGGGTTCATGGTAGCAAAAAATTGAGGACATTAAAACATTAACTTTGAAAATCTCAGGCTGAAGCAATCAGAAAAATCTTGGGCCAAGATTCCACTAGGAAGAAGCGGGAAGATAAAATAAAGAAACGGCAGGAAGAATTGGCTCAGGTAATTTGTCTTGCAGGACAATGTGCTCTTTGTATTTTCTGTTAGTTATATGCCCAAAAGCCAATCTATGGATGATTGTAGTCATGTATATACATTGAGGTTATTCCAATAAATATGATTATGAGATAATTACTTGCACATATTTATAACCCTAGTTTATATATTTGATATATTCTTAAATGTCCCTAGTCGGTTATTATTATGGACGGGTTGTAATAATAAATTAAGACTAGCG
>JAKUCV010006230.1:0-17353 GCA_028386065.3 Turnera subulata
GATCCGGACCAGAAAATAACAGATACCTCCTTAGTTATTTTCCGGTGTGATTTTCCGAGAAATTCCGAAACCCGAAAAATACCAACTTAGTTCCGAAAAATTCAAGGGAAAATCACGAGCGCGGGAAAACCCTCGGATTCGAAAAACGACTCCCGATTTACCTTGAATTAATTACCCAAGATTAATTCAACAGTAAATCACGGTAAATAGACTTTTACAGTCCGGTAAAAATCCAAAATTTTTACCCGGGCTGTTACATAGACTGTGCGTCTAATCGGACAGAGTTAATCGAAGAATGGCTAAGTAGACATATGATAGCATTACAAACAATGGATGAATTAAAATCTCTATCAAAAGCAGATTACTACAATTATTTAAGATATAAAACAAAAGGTATAGTATATACATTTTTTGTTAACTATGACACTGACGAAGATAGCCCACTAAAGGCAAGGAATAATGAAGGAATATTATTAGGAATGACTCAGACTATAGCACAAAATTTTACAGGAAAAGCCACACAATATAGCACAGCACAAGCACAACAAGAACAACTAGCAGAAATAAAATGGCAACTAAGCCAGATAAAGTTATGTGATATATGTAGTTTTGATGAAATGACATGTCAATATGAAAAACTATACTATAGATTAACAACTAGAGAAGATATAAAAACATATCAATAATTGTTTATTGATAAATTATCCTACCCTATAAACCTAGAAATAAGGAAGAGATTCGAAGAAGGCGTAGCAGATAGTACAATACCAAATACATTGGGAGGAATTATAAAAACAGTACATCATTTCATAACAGAACAATGTCTAATGCAAGAAAAGAAGCAATTACTAAAAACTAAATTCATAAAATGCTGTAATAAATCTTACATGCCACTAGAATTTGGTAAGTGCGGTACAACAAGAAAATATTATAAGAAGAGGACTTATAAACCTTATAGATATAAAAAAAAATAGAAAAAATGGCAACCTAATTATAGGAAAAAATATTTCAAAAAGAAAGGAACTCGACAAAGAATTTATGATAAAAAAAAAAAGAAATATTGCCCAAAAGGAAAATCTACGTGCAAATGCTGGTTATGTCATCAGGAAGGTCACTACGCAAATGAATGTCCTAAAAAGGATGCCAGTAAGTATAAAGAAAAACAGAAGCAATTAAAATTAGCATATGAATACAACCTTGCACCAATAGAGGATGATTATGAATATGAAGAAATTATAAGGCTATCTTACCAATCTGACCAACAGACAGATGAAGAACTAATATCCAGCGAGGAACTAACACAGTGTTCCGAATCTGATGAGGAAGAATCTGATAATGAATAAACCTAACCCTAATGCAACGTTTATTAAAGTCTTAATTAACAACCAACCAATTAATGCATATATCGATACCGGAGCATCTATTTGCCTCGCGGGAGGAGAAGTATTAGCAAACACCCAATGGAAAAAATAAAAAAAACCAATCACTGTTAGAATAGCAAATAACTCAACAATAACAATAAAAGAGGAGGCATATTTAGTAGATATCAAAATTGAAGGATTCAAATTTTATTTACCAAAATTATATAAACAACAAACAGGTATGAAATTAATACTAGGTAATAATTTTTTAAGACTGCATGCACGGTTCTGTCAATATTTAACTTACATTACATTAAAATGCCCAAAAATATTTAATCAATCAAGTAAAATAGTAAGAATTCCTATAGTACATACACAGACAGTAAAAGCAATATTATCAATAGAACATATGAAAACAGTATTACAAGAAACCTTGAAACAAAGTATAGAACAACTGTTAGATGAATTAACAAGTCAAAACCCGTTAGATCAAACCAAAAACAACAATAAAGAATTAGTACATATAGACTTAATAGATCCACAAAAAGAAGTAAAAGTCCCAAATAATATACCGTATATGCTAAAAGATGTTGATGAATTCACTGACGAATGTAAAAAATTATTAGAATTGGGAGTAATTGAAGAAAGTAAAAGAAAACATAGTGCACCTGCATTTTACGTTGAAAATCATTCTGAAATAAAAAGAGGGAAAAGACGGATGGTAATAAATTACAAAAAAAATGAATGAAGCAACAAAAGGATATGCTAAAACACTATCAAGAAAAGACTTTGTTATACAAAAATTACAAGGAAATAACTGGTTTAGCACTCTAGATGCAAAATCAGGCTATTGGCAATTACGTCTAGATGCATCAACAAAAGAATTGACAACATTCACATGTCCACCACAAAAATTCTACCAATGGACTGTGCTACCATTTGGATTAAAACAAGCCCCAGGGATATACCAAGAATTTATGGATAAAAATTTTCAAGGACTCGAAGAAATAACATTAGCTTATATTGATGATATTATAATCTTCAGTAAAAACACGCTAGAAGATCATTTAAAGAAAGTACTTATAATTCTTAATCGACTAAAAGAAAAGGGAGTAATACTAAACAAAACAAAAGCAAAAATAGCACAGAAAGAAATTGATTTTTTAGGCTTAAATTTTGGGGAAAATGGATTAATTAAAATTCAACCACATATAATAGAAAAAATTAATAAATTTCCTAATGAATTACAAGATAGAAAGCAAATACAAAGATTTTTAGGATGTTTAAATTATCTAGCAGAACAGGGATATTTACAAGAATTCGCCAAGGAAAGGGCAAGGTTACAAAAGAAGGTGAGTAAAAAGGAACGATGGAAATGGGAAAAAGAAGATTCAGAAGCAGTAATTAAGCTAAAAGAAAAATGTAAGAATCCACCAACATTATATAACCCATCAGAAGAAGATAGGCTCATAATTTATACCGATGCAAGTAACACTACATGGAGTGCAGTTATGCATGCTATAGCAAAAGAAGAAGATAATATTTATCTCGATATCAAGAATCTTAGTAAAAAAGAACCGAGCAAAAGAGAAAAATTATGTAAATATACAAGTGGAACGTTTAACAAAGCCGAAATAAATTATCCGGTCCATGAAAAAGAAATGCTAGCAGTCATAAAAGCAGTTAAAAAATGGAGTATAGAATTACAACAAACACATTTTCTGTTGCGAACAGACTCTGTGTACGTGAAATATTTCATTAAAAATGAAAATAAAATTAAAGCAGCATATAATCAAGGAAGATTAACAAGGTGAAAATTAATCATGTCTTATCTAAGTCAGGAGGTCCAACATATAAAAACAGACAAGAATTGCATTGCAGATACATTAACTAGAGAGATAACAACCTAAAATCTCAGGTTAAGAATAATGGAGCAAGTAATAAAAGCACTACTTGACGTAGTCAAGATCAAGAAGAAAGAAATTCAAGGATTACAGAAAAACATTGAAACCAAAGAGAAAGAAATTCAAGATATAATGATTAGCCTCAAAACATTTGGCTATGAAAAAGAAGGTCTAAGACCAACTACAAAAGAAAATACGGAGCCACAAGGCCCAATCCAAGAAAATAAGGTCACTTTGAGCACCACAGCAGGTACCTCGGCCCAAGCCGGACTACACCAGGAAGAGCAATTAACGAAGAAACCCAGCAAGAAGGCATATGTAATATTCACTGGACCAATGCAAGGAATGTACGACGAATGGCACAAGGCAGCCCCATTCATTAATGGGAAAGATGTAATCCATCAAGCATATGAGTCCATAGCAGAAGCCCAAAAGGCATTAAAAGAAGCAAAGGCAACCCAATCAATAAATGCCACATACAAGCGAGCATTAGAAGAAACCAAACCAGTTCCTTCAAAAAACTGGTATACCATGCAGAAAAACGGCCCAAAGAGTATTGACTGGATAATAAGCCCAAAGGATAAGGAAGTCACCATCAAGAAAGCCAAAGAACTAGAGAACATGCTCACTAATTACAGTGAAGAAGACCGAAGATATAACATCTATCCAGTTTACAAACCTAAATGCGGAATCAAAGCAGTAGCCATGCCAGAAGCAACAACATGAATTATTAATGATTTGTTTTATTCAGGGATGTTAGATACCATCTACACAACCAAGCAATCAATCAGCCATCAATTAGCATGGTTCAGCCCAGGCATTCAACGAGCGATAAAACAATACCAAGAAAAAGTCGTCAAAGAAAGAGAGATGTACATCCGAGTGTACAATCTCCACCCAACATTCGGCGAAGACAAAGTCAAGAAAATTAAGGTACTCATGCAATTAGGAATTTCCAATGGAGTTTATCCACCATTAATGACAGGACCGCCAGTGGACGAAAAGGACAAAAGAATTGGCAATTATTACAGAATAACTTCCCAGATTGAGAAATTAACAGATACCAATAGAATTACATATATTAATCAAGACATCCTGATTACATCAGTCGAATTAAAAAAGAAAATGACTGAAGAACATAAGCAAATGATTTTTTCATGGGAAGAGCCAATTGTCAGTCTCGAACTAGTAGAGAAGGAAGATCTACAGGAGCTTTGCCCAATAATCAGAAAAATACACGAGGCACATCAATATCTCTGCCAATTGTGCAGAAAAAAGGAAATAATAAACGACAAAGAAGAAAACGTCATCAGTGACGATGAAGAAGCAGTAGACAAGATATCAAGCACGAGCTCTACAGACATAATTATTGAGTAAAAGCAAAAAAATAATAGAACAGATAAGGCAGCGAATCATATGTGCTGGCCTATCAAATAATGTAATACACGTGGAAAGGCTGAGACCACGGACATGTGTGGATCCAACTAATAAAGAAAGAAAAGAAAGTAGGATAAGCCGGGGATATGTCCTGAGCAATCCGATATATAAGGGGACTCTGTCCTCCTAATAAAGGGGAGCTATTGAAAGCACAGATAGCTTGTGTAAGAGTAACCCTCTTATGGGAACACTCTAAGGGGATACCAGATACCCAGGTTGAGTCTCAGACTCTGGAGCCTAAAATCTAGGATAAAACAAACAAAAAAAAAAACACAGAAAGAAACAAAGGAAGGAAGCAAGCCATCTCGCCATCTCAATCGCCATCTCAAGCATAATAAAGGAAGCAAGCCCAGAGATAATCTCAGGTATCATCTCACAATTTTTATCAAAACATTAGACATGCATCGGGAATTAGCTCATTCTCGTGAGTTGAAGATCTGGCCCCGACCAGTCCAACAAACCAGAGCAACTCCTTCTAAAATAAACATATAGACATAAAGCATATAGAATTTAGAATAAAGAAATATGATGTCCGAAGAAGAAGCAATTTCATCAAGCACTATAATATTACAAGAAAAAGAAGCTAATCTCGAATTTAGTCAAGACATTCTAATAAACTATAAAGAAATTGAAAAACAAAGCGAGATAACTCTCAGACAAGGACATGATATTCAAACACCAAACAAAATTAGAAGTTTACTAGGAAGACAAAATATACTATATTTAAGAAAATATCAGAGAGAATACCCAATTATGTTAAGAGAAGCACAAAAGAATTTCGTTCTACCTTTGGTAAATCATCAAGAGATAGAAGAAAGATTAAAGAAAGTAAAAACGGAAGATCGAAAGAAAATAGCTTACATACACTTTGGAAGAATACAGATAGTAATTAAAAGCACATACCTCCAAGGAATTAATTCACCAATTGAAATAATGATAGTAGACAATAGAATTTTACCAACTAAAGAACGAGTAATAGGAAAGATCAGAGGAAATCTTAAAATAACAATAATAAAATTCGAAGTAAGTTTACACTATGGAATACCAGTAACAAGTAATTACCTTGATAACAGTATAGGTTTAATATTCAACTTCAAAAGAAAGGAATTAATGAATCAAAATGATTACCCTTTTACAATAACGTATGCTGTAGGATCGTTAAGTAACTCTCACCATAGTATACAATACAAAGAAAGTAAAAGAGTCACAATCGATGAAATATTTGACAGAAATGGTACTAACTTTACAACAAATCAAATAATAAAACTAAGTAATTCAACGCCATTATTAAAAGATCGCACCTATGAAGAAATAGACGAAGCAGAAAGACCAAGAAGAATACACTCTACCAGAGAAATAAAATTAAGTAAACAACTAGAAGAATTAGCAAAATTATCAGACGACATGAGAAGTAATTTAAGTGAATAAATGAGCACTGGAGATATCAAAAAACTTCAAGAACAACTAGATGGTCAATTCAATATCATAAAAGAAATTATTAGAAAAATTGAAGAAATATCAGGAGAAATAAATTATCTTGAATTATTAGAAGAAAAATATAAAGAAAACCCTCAGTTTTCAAAAAAATATTTACATGGGAATCAGTCACCTAAAGAGACTTATCTGTTTAGGCACGAAGAGATAAATTGTAAACATAAAGAAGGAAAATGGCCCCATTTGTACCATACATTCAACTCACAGCTAAATAATATTACCTATATGATTGAACATCTAGGTACAGAAAGAATTCCCACAATTATCGACAATTTAACAGAAATTAACAATAGGATAAGAAATATTGAGAAACGAAATGCGACAGAAGTTGGAATTATTTCATCCACCCCAAAGAAACAAATTATAGCTCCACCCACAAGATTATTCATTTGAGTAAGACTTCCGCGGCGCACGCGCTTTTTCTTTAATACTTCTCCTCCCGCGAGGCAAATAGATGCTCCGGTATCGATATATGCATTAATTGGTTGGTTGTTAATTAAGACTTGCCTTTAGTGGGCTATCTTCGTCAGTGTCATAGTTAACAAAAAATGTATATACTATACCTTTTGTTTTATATCTTAAATAATTGTAGTAATCTGCTTTTGATAGAGATTTTAATTCATCTATTGTTTGTAATGCTATCATATGTCTACTTAGCCATTCTTCGATTAACTCTGTCCGATTAGACGCACAGTCTAAATCTAATATTCCTTGGTATCCTAGTTCTTTATTCATCGGTGTATATTCAAATAAACGTGGTTGTCTTAGTGTTTGTCCCTTTGATTTATAAAATCCTTTTTGATACATTTTAGGTTCGACAGTGTCTTTCCAATTGTAGAAATCATCATGCTTCCGTTTTTTATTGTCTGAAAATGTTTCGAAAGGTTTCTGTTCACTTGTTTCTCCTTTTTCCATAAATCCTTGTTCATCTTCTTCGCTTGAATATGCAAATATTATTTCTTCATTTTCTTTTGTTTTGGATTCTTCAATTTTAATTCCTTTTTGCTTTCGGTCTATTATTTCATAATTATAATTAGGTTCATTTTCAACTTGCAATGCTTTTAGTTGTTTGATTAGACCTTCGATTAGATTTATCTTGTCTTCCATTATATCAATCTGAGTATGTCTGTCTTTGAAATTGTAGGTGCATCAATTTATTTGTCTCGCTATCTAGTTTTTGTTGTAATAGATTCGTTCTTATAAATACCATTCTTTGTTCCTTAGTCCATTTTCTAACTAGATATTCGTCTTCAAAAAATATTGTCCTTAATTGTTTTAATCGTTTTTCTTCATTATCCCAATATCCTATTGCAAATTTTTTTCTATGTATGCTTCTCATTAACTTTCTTTGTAAAGATTTTATTTTATGTGTCATTTTGAGAATTTTTTTATTATTTCTATAAATAGAAATAAAAAATGTTCTTTCTTGTAAAATTCTTCACAGTTGCAAATTGCTACATCTGATTCTGAACTAATTTCATGCGATTCTCTATGTTGTTCATGATTTTGATCTATTGCATCTACAACTTCCTTTTGTAGATATTCTATTGCTTTTTTGTTACAAAAATCTATACAGCTTAGTTTTTGTACAGCCTTTTCAATATCATTTTTCCCGTAATTATATAATCTTTGTTGATCATCCATTAATGATATCTTCCTAAACTTCGTTGATGTTCCATCATCATTAGTGTATTTTCATGATGTATTATTTGTTGTAAAATATGGTTGAGGTTTAATTAACATATATTCTTTTCGTTTTCTAATATGCACTCGGTTACTATTAACAAATCTCCTTGATATTTTTCTAATAACCAAGACAAGTAAGGAGCACAAAATCAAAATTCAAAGCAAAAAACACTCAATCTCAACGAAAATTAGTACAAGAATCATGTGGGAAGGTAATGACCAAGGCAAGTGAAAGAAAGTCTTAAAAAAAAGTGTCACAAAATGACGACAAGAACGATGTGTGTACTGTGGATGAAACATCAAAATACCAGAAAGAATTGATTCTTAGTATTGACATCTCATCAAGCCCTTATACCCAATCTAAGACTTAAGCTGAAACCTCTTACCTTTCTGGAAGAAGCTGGCGCAGATTTGTCCTGTAAACCAGCAAAAAAGGAGACTCTTCCCCTCCATCGAGTTGTTGAATGTGAATGCAAGTAAGTAAGCCTTCAACTCCACCCACGACAGAACAGAATGAGAATGAACTTTGTGTTTTCTTTTTTCATATCCGAGCGAGATGTTACAGTAAATTGAAGCAAAGCCATGCATTGGAAAGTGGAAACTTGAATGGCCTTTATACGTGTCTGCACCTCAACTCTCACGTGGGCACAATCTTCGCCTTTCTGTTGATCCAACGGTGAAGGAACCCCTCCCTGGTGGGCCCAGGCTAGCAAAAAAAAACCACCACGAGTCGTTTGATCTATAGCTGACAGACAGTGATGAATCAAAGCTTTTCTTTTCTTTTTTTTTTTTTTAGCCCTGGAAATACATAACCTTATATTAAGAAAAGTAGAAACTGTTACAGCACCAGGCCAAAGAACATAAGGGAGCAGTACCTGCTACCTTAACTAGCCTACAAAGCAAAGAATAAAATTGTTCACATTCAAACAGACACAAGCTTGGACAATGGTATTGGCAAAACAGGTCGGCACCTCAATAGCGCGTGCTTGAGCGCGCGTGATTTCCTCTCAATTTCAAATCCAGATTTGGGGAGGGGTTCATGTTTCATCTCCTTCCTCTCCAACCCTCCGGTGACCTAACCACCCCCGGCGATGCACCACGAGTCCCACCACCCTCTTCTTCCATCAACCCCACCCTCTTTCCCGCAACCACACAACACCTCCTCAACCCACGCCTCCTTTCTAACCTCCTCCCCCTAGGTAGACCCATCCTCTCCCTTAAATCCACCCCTTACCTCCACCTTCTCCTTGGGGCGTGAGTGTAGTTTTTGGGTCTTGGGCACCTGTGGTCCAAATCTTCAACTTACACTCTCTTGCCAGTTAGAGCTAGATCCTTATGCTCTCTCTTGGATTTGTATCCATATTTAGTTTCTTTGGAAACTTGTATTGCATTTTGGTTCTAGTGCTTCTGTTTTCTCCATGGAGGCTGCCGGCGACGGAGAAGGAGAGGATGACGACGGTGACCCAGACGGTGTGAACAATTGCACGGTTTTTCCGTGTTTCTGTGTATTTTTGTGTTTGTGTTTTTATTCTAGTGGTATTGATGTGGTTGTTGTTCTGTATTTTGTTATTGTTTTGTTTTACCATATTCTGTATTTTCTAACTCCTAGGTTGGTTTTGCTTAGGGATTTTAGGAAGTTCCTTCTTCTCTATGAATGCAAAGTGTCCTTTTCAACTCGATTAGGACTATGTATCGAGCGCAACGGTCGCCATCTCAACTGCTTCGGCAGCGTCGACCAGGTCATTCGGCTTACTGCTCAAGATCTCTGCCATGGAGTGCAGCTTCGTCTTTTAGGATTAGGTGTTTTGTATTTTGATTCTGTCTTTTTAGTTCGTTGTTATCTTGTAACTATGGCATTTTCTTAATGAAGTATTAATCTGTTGTTAAAAAAAAAAAGCAAGCTTGGGCAATGGTAAACAAAGCTTTTCTTGTTTCTTTTCATTAGTTCACTTCAACCTCTTTTACTTTTGTTTTTGGAATTTTTTTTGATGAGCCTTAGTTCTTCAGCCTTGGTAGACGCACAGACGCTCTTGCTTAGAACAACAAAAACATTGGAACACTGAAACTTGTTGCATTTTTAGTTTTTTGACAACTATATCAGAAGACCCAAACAAACCCCCAACCCAACCCACCCCACGCACGAGAGGTTATTTTCCATGAACAAATATATTAAAGTGAGGTAGAAATTTCTCATTCAAGTAACTATAGTGTTTTAAAAAGACATTCAAAATGAAGGTGACAAATGCATATTTACATACTTACAGAGTATATATGCATGCCTAGTTCCCCCTTAAAGAGGGGTTAAACCATATCTACTTTATAAACACACGCTATGAAACAACGATATGCATGTATCTTCAAAATTAAAAGAACAGACGACATAATTAAGATTGCTCTTTGGATTAATCTCTATGTTGCTGAGTCAATACGATCCTAGACTGCTGTGTCCAAATAAGAAAAAAAAAAGTGCATGGAAAGCAAGAAAGTCCAAATTGTTCTTCTTGGTATACATCAATTAACTAACCACACTCAAGAAGATATATAAAATTCCTTGGTCGATAACTTTCGCAATTGCTATCACCTGAATACTAAAGGCATGACCTCCCCCATGGTATCGGTAGCTACTAGCTAGAGAGTAAGTAAACAGATGATCTATGTTTGTAATAGCTCAACTCAATTCTCAAGAACATAACAATGGAATTCTTGTTGAAACAACCACATACCATTTGACTTTTGACTCCCAAAAAAATCTCCATTTCCCCAACCACTAACAATTAGCAGCGGAATTATTTGACAAGAAACTTCAAAGTCGTTGATCTATAGCTGACGGTCATGAATCACTCTTTTCTTATTTCTTTTCATTAGCTCACTTCAGCCTTTTTTTAATTTTTTTTTTTTATGAGCCTTAGTTCTCCAGCCTTGGTAGACGCCACACACGCTCTTGCTTAGAACAAGAAAAATTATGGATTGGAACACTGAAACATGCTGCCTTTTGAGTTTTTTTTTGACAACTATCTAAAAAACGATAGATTACTGAAAGTTCGATGTTTCGTTACTATTCAGAGTGAAAAGATTGAAAAAAAAAAAGAACACAGACTGTTTCTCGATTTTTGCGTGCGCATAATATCATCGTACCAATTATATACTTCCACAATTTTTTTCCCCCTAATACGCCATCTTGAGTAGGGATGGCAATGGGTGTCAGTTAACGGGGAACCCGTGGGGAATCCCCGAATGGGGAACAGGGATGGGGGTAATTTTATTCCAGAGGGGACGGGGACGGGGGACGTTTTGGCCCCGTGGGGAATTTGGAAATGGGGGCGGGGAGTGCTCCCCCCCGACCCGCGGGGATCCCGAAATAAGCGAAAAGACGGAATTATCCTTCAGTCATTATTCACTTAATATATATGTCAATACTAAAATAAATTTTTTATTCATTTTTTTCCTTTATTAAAATTAATATATATGTCATTATTTCTTTCTTTCTTGGTAAATTTAATAGAGTATTCTTTCTTGGTTTTTGTGATTTCTTGTTCATGCTAATTATGCTTATGTTATGTGGCAAGTCCTTTCTATTTTTTCCCAAGTTGACACAGATTTGTTTGTTTTTCGTGTCTGTACAAATTAATAAGTTGGAATTGGAAAGTAGGCAAAAATTGAGATGCAATTGTTGATGTTGGCTAAAGGCTAACAATTGCATTTTATTTGAATGTTCTAATATGTAATTAACATTAGAGACATAGAAACCGTTTTTAATTTCTTTGAATTATACTTTGAATCATGTATTTTAAGCCAAAATAATTGAACTTATTTATCGATTGGCTTTATTTACTTTCTAAGAAATATAATGTGCATTCTTTTTATTTTTAAAATTGGGGAATGGGGTCCCCGTGGGGATCCGATTCCCCAATTTTAAAAATAAAAAGAATGCACATTGGGGGAACGAGGATGGAGACAATTTTTCTCCCGAACGGGGAATGGGGATGAGGATGGGGGAACATTTCGGAAACGGGGGTGGGGGTGGAGAACCTTCCCCCGCGGGGACCCCGACCCATTGCCATCCCTAATCTTGAGTGAGAGTGAGGGAGTATCACCATAGCAAAATAGTTAGTATCCTCCTCTAACGAGACCACCAAGTAGGCCACACCCATGTAGTCCAAATTCAATTAATGTGCACTAATATTTCTTTGTAATTTTAAATTTCCTCAGGTTTTTCTCTTTTCTCTCATTCTCTTAGAGAAAATCCTAGATCTACAATTTGGGGCCGCCGCCGACTTTCTTCAAGCGGTGAGCCTCCACCAAAATTTCTTTCAACTAGTTTATTTTTATTTTTATTTTTAGTTTCGTCAGTTTACTCTCACTTTTTGCGGGTTTAGTCTCACTTTTTGTGAGTTGGTTTCTCTCCTTCTAGAGTTTTCTCACCTTTTTTGGTGTTTCAAATAAACTATGGGAGCCAAAAGTCATGGAAGAAGATTCGATTTGAAGAACGATTCTCTATCTACTACAGAAATTTACCAACAAAGGGATATTTTCTCCCAGAGGTATGTCTCAAAATTACCTGTTGGCATGGTGGTTGCTGCACGTACCATACTAGATCTGATGCTTGTGAGAGTAGTGTGCCTTTGTAAGTCCTCTATAGAATGATATAAATCACGTTGTGTATTTTTATGTAGTAGGTTAAGAAGAATTCTTTTGTTGGATTTTTCTTATGCTTTTGCTATATTAGATCTTCAGCTATGTAATTTCAGATCTTTAGATCTATTTTTTTTCTTTTCTCAAAAAAAAAAAATTAAATTTCCTAAAAAAATTTAACTAATTGTCCTATATCATATAAGTATTCTCTAGAAAATCAAATCAAAGATATTAAATTAGTGATTGTAATGCATTTATATTATGTATGCAAAAACATTTTTGGCCTCTATCTAAATAAATTCATTTATCATTACTTTCAACAAAAAAATTATTTTTTTGTTAACTCCCTATATTGTGTTTGTTTTGTATGAATCGTTTATAGATGCATTACTGCATTCATCCTCTTTTTATGACATCGGAAAGGAAGAAACGAAACAAAGGAAACAGACTAAAGCCTGAAAAAAAAAAAAAAAAGGCAACACTACAAGCATCAACATCCCCGATGGAGGCTTCTGCCACACCTTGTAACCTGACCTCTCCGGGTTGTTTCCAGTTTAGCTAGAAGATCAGCACAGCCATTAGCTTCTTGGAAGATGCGAGTAAATTCATAGATTTTCTGATTGATTTCCTCACAACCATAGGTATGCATATGATGTAATTATTATAATTTTTTGGTAAAGAACCATGGAAAATAATAGAACTAGGAGGATAAAGTTTAAAAATTTTAAACCCATAGGGAGACAGTCCTGTTTATACACTATCTTTAACCTCTCATTATTTGCTTTGTATACCATCACTATACCTTAATTTATATTATAAAATAATGGAAGATGAATAAATTGCAGTTTTACCACCGGGGGTGGTAGCCCAGTGGTGAAGCCTTTAGCCTGCCATCTCTAGGACTCGGATTCGAGTCCCGGCGCTTCCAGTCAAGCCCCATTATAGTGTGATGTGGCCGAATATGGCCTTCCACACTGTGGGATGGTGGCCGTTGAGCCCGGGGTCTCCCCGACACTATGACGCGTAGCAGGCGAGGGTGTCCGCTGGTGCCCCAGTGGGCGGTCTCTCCTATGAGAAGGGTCTAATGCCAGGATGTAACCGGTTCTTACCGGGGCCTGGACCGACGAGGCGATGATGACACACTGATGCCTTTTTTTTCTTCGACAAAAAAAATAAATTGCAGTTTTTGCAGAGACTTTTTGATTGATTTCTATCATAACCGCAGGTACGCATATGATGTAATTATGATAATAACTTTGTAAAAATTCATAGAAAATAAGTGAACTAGGAGGATAAAAAGTTAAAAATTTTAAACCCATAAGAAAAGAGGAATGTTTATACACCACTTTGACCTCATTATCTACCATAACTATACCTTATTTTATATTTTTAAAAAAATAAATTAATAAATATATAAATTTTAATGACAACTAAGGTCCAAGTCCAGTCCATCTTATGGCTCCAAGTCAAGTGTACACCCCCACGGGGACAGTTGCAAGACGCTTGACCCCTAAATATAAAGCACTGTGAGCTCTTATTCCTGGGCGATGCGGGACAGTACTAAACGCATATGATGTAATTATGATAATAACTTTGTAAAAATTCATAGAAAATAAGTGAACTAGGAGGATAAAAAGTTAAAAATTTTAAACCCATAAGAAAAGAGGAATGTTTATACACCACTTTGACCTCATTATCTACCATAACTATACCTTATTTTATATTTTTTAAAAAATAAATTAATAAATATATAAATTTTAATGACAACTAAGGTCCAAGTCCAGTCCATCTTATGGCTCCAAGTCAAGTGTACACCCCCACGGGGACAGTTGCAAGACGCTTGACCCCTAAATATAAAGCACTGTGAGCTCTTATTCCTGGGCGATGCGGGACAGTACTAAGAACTTTGTGTTTTCTTTCTTCATATCCGAGATGTCACAGTAAATTGAAGCAAAGCCATGCATTGGAAACTTGAATTGCCTCTATACGTGTCTGCATCCTCTACCCTCATGTGGACACCATCTTCGCCTTTCTGTTGATCGAACGGTGAAGGGCCCCTCCCCGATGGGCCCAGGCTAGCAAAAAACCACCACGAGTCGTTGATCTATAGCTGACAGACAGTGATGAATCAACGCTAAAAAGAAACTGCCTGTGATGAATCGTTCCCAGGAAAAAAACAGAGGAAATTCTTTGAGTCAAGGAGATGTGAAGGCAGCCTACCAATTATGAGGAGTAATGCCAGTAATAGCTCACATGGAGATGCCAGCAAACAATAACTAGAGCTCATAAGGATTTTACAAATTCATTCGAAGAAAAAACGCAAAGCAAACACTTTGAGCCAAGGAGATGTGAAGGCAACCTATCTACATAAAGAATTAATTAACCAAGCATTCAAGAAACGCTCTGTTCTGTTCTCGCTCGGTGATTGGAAAGAAGTGATCACGCTATTTTGAGAGTGTTTGTTGACAACTTGACATGACATGGCATGATATGACCTCTTGAATACTTAATTAGCCCTCCTTTAATCCTGTTTATAGGTAGATTGTAGCCTGGATTAGTCCAAACCTTTTAATACTGGGTCTGGTCTAGAGGATAAAAATGAGTCCTTGATAGATATCGGTGTTCCCTGATGGTCTCGGTCATAATAAGCATCGAAAATGTCAAAGAACAAATTGAACACGCGCTGCGTTTTAACTTGTAATTTTCTGTTTTCTTTATCCAAGTAATTTTCTGTTTTGAAGTTCCAAAAAAACCATTGTTTCAAATGTACTAGTTTTTTTAACGTACATATAATTATAATTTATTTTTTTATTAATTTAAATTAGTACATTTAATATTGAAATATTCATCTCATTTTATAAAGATTTATATCAATAATTTTCTTTTTTAAAAAATTATATTAATTATATTTCTTTTATTTTTCTCCTATTTTTGTCATTTTATGATAGTCGTCTCACTAAAATAAGAGTAATGCTAATTTCTTATTCTTAGTACTTAATAGTAATATTTTGTATATTCGCTTGATCATAATAAGAAATACATGTCAATCAATTGTTTGGCAGTTAGTCTCAATAATATAAGAGTAATATTAATTTATTATTTGTAATACTTAATAAGAGTATTTTTATATATTCGCTTGATTATAATAAGAATTAAATATCATTTATTGTTATATGATAGTTCATTCCAATAAAATAAGAGTAAAATATTAAATTATTATAATTAATACTCAGTAGAGTTATTTTTATTTTTATATGTGAAGCGCCCCTACCCGTATTTACCGTACAGGGTAAACACGTGCCAGAACTGTTCTTACTACAGACAGTTCATACAATATAAAATACAATACACGCAAACCCCAAATACAATATTCGTCACCCGATCTCGGGGACCATTATTCAAGCCAGTACACTCCAATCTAATCAACAACAAATATAATACAGCAACAACAGCAATAACACAACAGAAAGACAAGCAGCGGAAGACTAGAATGCAGATGCAGCGGGGATATGGATCCGGGTCAGGTGGAGAAGAAAGCAGCAGCCAACGTACATCGTACCTGAACTACGAAGCAATCAAACCTACGGGATGATACCCCGCATGCGAGGGGTGAGTCCGGAGTGCTCACCGACGAAGGATAAACAGAGATATATATTCAACTGTAATACTTTCGAAGTAAACACAACAATTTCAATAGTAAGCACAGACAATCACAATACAAGAAGTCTACCACAAACAACTATACCAAAACCAAAAGAATGCTTAATTATTTTTTTATTACCAATTTTATCTTCCGGGCCCGTCACTGGACAAGCTAGGGTCGTACCTGGTTATTAACTAATTCTGGATGCCAGGCCCAACCACAATCCGGGATCGACATCCCATATCACAAATCCGGGATCAACATCCCAATATCACAAATCCGGGGTCAACACCCCAAACAATCAACCCACCGACCATGACACCACAGAACTAGTCTCTAACCATCTAGTCGTACCTCTACTTTCCAAGTGACAATTATATCATCATCTCAAAATCAATTCCAATTCCTTTTCTCTATTCTCAATTATCCATTTCCATTATTCCAGATTATTTATCAGACCAACCTAACAGCAGACTCACAACATCAATTAATCACAGCTTAACAGTTCAGCACTAATCATCACAGTATGAGACGCCCCGACCTGTATTTACCGTACACAGTAAACACGTGCCGGAACTGTGACAACCCAGCCCAACAAGGCCTAGCATACAGTGTATATCACAATAACTCGGGCTCAACAGCCCATAATAAAAACATCGACAATTTCTCAACACGGCCCAATGGCTTGACAATAACATATCAAAACTGGCCCAACGGCCCAACAATAATAAAAACATGCACAGCGGAAGACTTTAAATAACTAACACTGTATGCGACACATGCAATCTATGGATCCAAGCCCGTCCAAGGGATAACGCCGCAGCCTGTCTGGGATGCATCAACCTGTACCAAAGGTAACTCATCCTACGGGATGAAACCCCGCAGGCGAGGGGTGAGTCCGAAACGCTCACCGACGAAAGATAAACAGTGATATATTCAACCATAATACTTTCGAAGTAATCACATCAATCACAACAATAAGCACAGACAATCACGACACAAGGAAAACACTATAACATTTATACCAAGACCAAAAGAATGCTTAATTATTTTCTTATTACCAATTTTATCTTCTGGGCCCCGTCACTGGACAAGCTAGGGTCGTACCTGGTTATTAACTAATTCTGGATGCCAGGCCCCACCACAATCCGGGATCAACATCCCCATATCTCAAATCCGGGATCAACATCCCAATA
>JAKUCV010006231.1:0-14096 GCA_028386065.3 Turnera subulata
CTCACAAGTGAGTACACCCACGACTAAAAAATTTTAGGTTAATGTTTTTATGTTCCGATACTTAGCTTATTCTAAACTCAAACACTAATTCAAGTTTTGCTTTAATGACCCGAGCAAGAGTAACATATATACTAGGTGAGTTGGTTTGTTCAAAGATCAGACTTTTTCCAAGCTCAAACTTTGATACACAAAGTTATTCGGCTTCATTACGTTTTACCCCCCCTGAACTTTCGTTGAAAAATGGGTCACCGCTGTACTAAAAAAACCGGTATTTAACCTCCTAAACTTTCTAATTCCGCATTTTACCTCATTCTGTTAGGGTTTTTACACTTGTGTTAGTGGACTTAACGGAATGCACGGATGATCGACACGTGGCAAGACCATTACCGTTCGATTTTTTTACATTTTAATTTTTAGAAAAAATTATAAGAATGGAAAAAAACAAACCATCTACTTCATTTTTCTATTATTTTATTTTTAACGAAAAATAAAAAAAATTATAAAAAAAGAAAAAGAGAAAGAATATAAATAAAAAATTACTTTTTGGGTTTCTAAAATTTCATAACTTTTAGTTAAAAAATTTTAAATTGACTTTTTAATTTTTAAAAAATAAAAAAATGAAAAAAATTGACTGTAATCGTATAAATTTTTTTTGGTATAAGTCTAATTTTTTTTTATCATTGTATTCTTTTAAGAAAATTATAAAAAAGAAAAAAAGAAAGTAAAAAAATAAAATTTAACGGTTATTTTTTTTTTGAGAATCAAAGCTCAAAGATTTTCATTAGATGAAAGGGTCAGAGTGAAACTCTAACAATACAGACAAAAATCTGTTAAGATTTGCAAAGGAACCTAAGGAGTTAAAGAAACTCCAATAACCAACTAGGACTTAAGATAGCAGACGAAAGCCCCAGAAAATACAAAGAGATCTAGTCTCTGAAGAAAAATTACAAGCATTTAGAGGAGCTAAGCCACGAAAGCGAAGTCTTAGCTCATTACAAATATCAATGTAAAGAGCAGCAGGAGACCGAAAGCAATGGGTAAAGTGCCTCCGATTGCGCTCTCTCCATATGTGGTATATGCTAGCATTCCATGCTAGGCGCAATATCAAGGACCGAATACAACGCTTTTGTAGATGAAAAATTGCCCAAGAGAATTCAGAAGGCCAGCTGCCTATAGATCTTGTAATAGAACAAGAAGATAGTAAAGAGGACCAAACTTCAGCAGAAAAAGGGCAGCCAAAAAACAGATGGTCACGGGATTCTAGAGGGTGGGAACATAATAGACAAGAAGCATCATTGGTGATGCCCCAATTTCTCAGTCTGTTTCGAGTAGAGAGCCTATCCAGAATTGCCAGCCAGCCAATAAAGCTGTGCTTTGGAATATGGCCAGCAGTCCATAAGAGTTTGAACCAAGAGACACGTGCACGTTTTTGGCGAATGGATTCCCAGGCGCTTTTGACAGAGAATGCGCCAGTAGCAGATAATTCCCATTGCAATTGATCAGGAGACAGTGATGGAATAATAGATGAAACTACTTCTGACTTTAGCTGGTTAGCTAGAGGAGATCGGGAAGAGGGCCAAGACTAATTTCCATTAGTGATTAAAGTGCTCACTAGTGCATTTAGAGGAATTTTAGAAGTTGAAATGAGCCGATCAGAAATTAGAGGTTGCAAAGTCCCACGTGGGTGCCAGTTGTCCCACCAGACATAAGTATTCTCACCATTCCCAATAATATGAGAAACAACAGCAGCAAAATGTCCTCGAGTTTTAAGGATTTTTCGAAAGTTCCATGAACAATCTGCTGGAACAGAAAAACTCCAAATACTCTTCCCTTTAAGTTGGTAAGTATGGATCCAAGCTACCCAAAGGGACCCAGACTTTAGTAGTAGTTGCCATATATTTCTTGCAATGCAGGATATATTCCATTCTTTGAGACTTTTGATCCCCAATCCTCCCTCTTGCTTGGGAAGCGAGAGATCAGTCCAAGAGACTTTAGCTTTACGAGCAGAAGTGCTACTATTTGACCAAAGGAATGCAGAACATTTTTGCTCAATGAAAGAGAGCACTTTAGAGGGTAGAAAGAAAACATTAGTCCAGTAATTTTGAACACTGAACAGCACAGAGATTACAAGCTGCAATCGGCCAGCAAATGTGAGAAACTTAGCATTCCAGGACTGAATCCGGGCCAAGATCTTATCTAATAGAGGCTGATAATGGTGGAAAGTTAATCTGCCAGAGATTAATGGAACCCCAAGGTAGCGAACAGGGAGGGTACCTTGTTTGAAACCACTAATTTGAAGGAAAGAAGTTATTTGCTCATTAGAAACACCCGCAAAAAATACTTCGCTTTTCATAGGATTGAATTGGAGGCCCGAAATATGATAGAATTCCTGCAGTATTTGTTTGAGGACATTTGCTGATTGGAGACTGCCATCAGAAAAGATCATCAGGTCATCCGCAAAACAAAGATGAGAGATTGGGATTAATGAGCACTTGGGATGATAAGGTAGCTGAGAAATTGCAACAGCTCTATTAAGCATACATGACAGGATCTCCATTGATATTACAAAGAGGTAGGGGGAGAGGGGGTCTCCTTGCCGCATCCCTTTACCTCCACCAAAATATCCACATAGTGAGCCATTTACAGAAATAGAAAACCTTGCAGTGGTAAGGCAAACCTGAATCCAATGAATAAATCTGGCCGGGAAACCCATGGCTCTTAAGACAGTGAAAAGGAATCCCCAATCAACGGAGTCAAATGCCTTTGTTAAATCAATCTTCATGGTGCACCTACTCGAGAGTCCCTTAAGATGGTAGTTATGAACTAACTCATGAGCTAGGAGGACATTGTCAGCAATTCGTCTACCCAGTATAAAGGCAATTCTTGCCGGAATCCGGCGGTTACTGTTCACGCAGTCCAGAAACTTCACTTCTCTGCTGTTGTTCATGCTTACTCCAACCACCAACAACACCAAAACGACAGCCAACACACAGTTCATCATCAACATATCATTCCCGAGAGCAGCATCTCCACTGCCTTTTGAAGCTTGCCGTCATCAACATCACAACAACCTCATGAGGAGAACGGCGGTTGTGAAGAAAGGAAGAGAGGGAGAAGATGTGGGTCGGCGTCTCGTCTCGGCGTGGTGGTGGCAATCCAAGGCGGCACTCACGAGCACAGAGGAGAAGAGAGGCCTCGATTGCTGCAGCGGTGCCACTAGGTGCGGCCGTCCACTGGTGGCAGAGAAATGGCGGCGAGGAGCAGTGGTCGGCGCGACGCGAGGCTGAGGCGACGAGGAAGGAGAGATAGCAGCGGCGGCTTCGGGTGGAAGCAGCAGATCGGGAATGGCAGAGGCGACAGATCGAGGGAATCAAGACGAGGAGAGGAGCCAGAAGAGAGAAGGAGCAAGTGACCTTACTCCTTGGTTGTCCCGCCCCGACGACCACTACCAGAGGCGGCGCGTCACGAACAGAGGTAGGTGGAAGAGGAGCAGGGGCGGCAATGGGTGGAGGGAAATGAAGAAGGAACAGATGGAGGTCAGCTGGCGGCAGTCGAGTCAGTGGTTCACAGGTGGTTGATGGTGGCTCGGTGGAGAGGAGGAAAGAGGGCAGAGGAAGGGGATGGGTGTAAGAAAATCGGGAGAGAAGAAGAGAAGATAAAGAGGAGGAAGGAGGAAGGAGACAAGGGCGACACAGGGGAGAAGGGTCACGAGAAAGAGAAGCAGGAGAAAATGATGGGAAAGGAACAAGAAGGAAAAAGGAAGGGGCCGGCGTGTGGAAAAAATAGGGGAGAAAAGAAAGAAAAAGAAATAGAGGTAGGGTAGGGCAGCGGAAGGAAAACCGGGAGAGAGGGGAAAAAGAAAGAAAAGAAAAGAGAAAATAAAGGAAAGGAAAGAAAAGGAAATAAGAGTGGCCACGTGGCAAGCCACGGTTGGCCGGTCCAGATTTTTTTGTCGGTATAACGGAATTGCAGGGGTACTCTCTTCTTTCCGTCCCGAGTAATTTCTCCTGCAAAGTCTTGTTAAAAAAAACTTTGACCCACCGAACAAAAAAAACAAAACTGAACGTTGTGTCTCGTTTTGTTTTTTTTACTTTGCAACCACATATGCAAGAAAATGTGTCAAACCCACATAAAGCATACCTGGTTTTTGTAAGGTAAACGTACAAACGCAAATTCCTTCCGCAGTACTACTCCACGAACACGCCTTCTTTTGTTTTCACGAATTCACCGCCAATTTTTTTTACAAACAAAAATCAACGAGCACAAATTTTTTCCTTCCCCAAACACAAATCGTTTTTCCAACTCTTCACCAACACAATTTCTTTCACTTTTGTGCAGCGTCTTCACCGGATCCTTACAGGCTTGTTTTCTTTGGGTCTCCAACATGGGAAAAATGGCCATGGTGCATTACTACAGGGTCGAGCCCATTGCCAAAATCCCTTGAGCTGTACCACAAACTTGTGGCTCTTGGGATAAAGGTGGTTTTCTTAGGAGGAAGAGGCGAAGACCAAAGAACCGTCACATCAATCAATTTGAAGAATATTAATAGCATATTAAATTGTCCGATTTTTTTTTTGGTACAGTGGATAAAATACTAGGCGCTAAATCCGGAGAGTGGAAATATTACAAACATCAGCAAAAAGCAAAGGTAATGTTAAGCATAAATCACGGTTGTATTTATTACTATATTACCGTTGTATAATTAGCATAAATTATGCGGCACTTAGGAAATAGTCGTTATTGCTATCATCTATATAATTGTACATACCTAATGAGAATTACATCAATACAAACACAACCTATTCTTCATGGTATCGGAGCACAGCTACTGTTCCTGCGTCTCTTTTTCTATTCTTTAAAAAAAAATCCCAAAACTCTTTTGTCTCTCTTGTCTTAACAATGACTATTGGTCAAATCACTCCTCCTCCTTCCTCCTCTTCCTCATCCTCAACCGAATCTAATTCTACCCACGATGTTATTTCTTCTTCTTCCCAAATTCCTGACATTCAACACATTGTTAAGGTTACTCTTGATCTCAAAAATTATCTTCTTTGGCAATCCATCTTTCTTAATGCCCTTCATGCACATAATGTTGATGGCCATGTCACTGCCACTCTGCCTCCACCAACTCAATTCCTACCTGATAACAATCCCAATCCAGCTTTCCAACGATGGCATCAAAATGACTCAATGGTTTTAACATGGATTCATTCTACCGTTTCCATTGATGTGCTACAACAAATATATGATTCTCAGTGCATGACATCTGCCAAGGAAACTTGGGAAGCTATTCGATGTCTCTTTCTTGATACAGCCTCTGTAAACCAAATCCAATTGAAAACAGAATACCAACAACTCCGAGAAACAACCCAAGACATGCATACTTATCTTTCAGAGGCCAAGAACCTACGTGATTCCTTACGTGCCCTCACTGATTCACCTAGTGAAGCTGATTTCGTTCTTCAGGTGTTGAATGGTCTCCCTGTGGAATATGAGAGTATTGTAAATCCTCTCCTCACCCAGAATCCATTACCATCCTTTGATCGGATTCGTTCTCAATTGCTTGCCTTTGATGGTCGAATTGCTCGTCGACAGTTACACTCTTCTCCTGCAGTGCCTTCTCCACTTGCTGCTATGACTGTTCAATCCAATTCTTCGGACTCCCCAGCCTTGACTACAGTGCCTTCATCTCTGCAGGCTCATGTTGCACACTCTGTTCCCCTTCGTTCTTAGGAATTCAAAGGTCGTGGTCATGGTCGATCATACAACCACTACTCTCGGAGACCTTCCGGACGTGGCCGTGGTTGGTATTTTTCTCCACATCATGCCTCTCCTTCTCATTTTTCAGGTGCTCTCCGCATGTATTCTCCTGTGTTTCCTCGTCCGCAACCACAAATTAATGCTCCTGGAATTCTTGGCCCTTCCCCTGGTGGTATTCAATGTCAACTTTGTCAAGGTTTTGGCCATATGGCACGTTCTTGTCCTCATCTACAGCATGATCATTCCATGGCAGCTTCCTCCCATTCCTCTATGGCTGCAACCTTTGTTGATGATACTGCTTGGTATCCCGACACTGGTGCCTCTGCTCATATGACACCTTACTCTGGTAACCTCCAAAACTCTACTCCTTATAACGGCCCTGTTAAAATACGTGTTGGTGATGGCTCATTATTAGGTATTTCTGCTGTAGGTCAATCTACTCTTATTACTACTTATCGTACCTTTGTGTTAAATTTAGTTTATTATGTTCCCTCTTTATGTAAAAATCTCTTATTTGTTAGACAATTTTGCCGCGATAATGATTGCCTCATTGAATTTTCTGCCTTTGGTTTTTGTTTGAAGGATCGCAAGACTTTGAGTCCATTTTTTATCTCCGTTAGTGATGGTCCTCTATACCCATTTCCTCAAGATTTTGCTATCATTGGCGTCCCCTCTCTGTCTCTTTCTCTTGTTGCCATGGCTCACTCTCCTACCTTATGGCATCAACGTCTTACTCACACCAATCCTCAAGTTCTCAAAGCTCTCGCTCGGTCGAACCTTATTCCGTCTGTTGGTGGCTATAATTCGTTCTTTGGCCATGCTTGTAATCTAGGCAAACATCATCGTCTTCCTTTTTCTCCGTCTTCTACTCAAACACAGAATGCTTTTGATTTAATACATAGTGATGTTTGGCAGTCTCCTATTGCTTCTATTTTTGGTTTTAAGTATTATGTTCTATTTATTGACAAATTTACACGATATACTTGGCTTTACCCTTTACGTCACAAGTCTGATCTCTTCTCAATTTTTGTTCAATTTTTTACCATGATTAAAACACAATTTTCCCAGGTCATCAAACAGTTCCAATCAGATGGGGTGGCGAATATGCTAATGCTCAATTTAACACCTTCTTTGCAACCCATGGCATTCGCCATCACATTTCATGTGCCCATACTCCTGAACAAAATGGCATCACCGAACGTAAACACAGACATCTTCTTGATTTTACTCGTTGTTTGTTGCTTCAGTGTGGTATGCCTCATTCCTATTGGCTTGAAGCTTTAATGTTTGCCCTTTATATAATTAATCGCCTTCCCATTGCCCACTTAAACCACCAAATTCCGCATCAGTGTCTTTATGGTCAACCTCCTAATTTTAGTCATATTCGTATTTTATGTATAATTAGCATAAATTATGCGGCACTTAGGAAATAGTCGTTATTGCTATCATCTATATAATTGTACATACCTAATGAGAATTACATCAATACAAACACAACCTATTCTTCATGGTATCGGAGCACAGCTACTGTTCCTGCGTCTCTTTTTCTATTCTTTAAAAAAAAATCCCAAAACTCTTTTGTCTCTCTTGTCTTAACAATGACTATTGGTCAAATCACTCCTCCTCCTTCCTCCTCTTCCTCATCCTCAACCGAATCTAATTCTACCCACGATGTTATCTCTTCTTCTTCCCAAATTCCTGACATTCAACACATTGTTAAGGTTACTCTTGATCTCAAAAATTATCTTCTTTGGCAATACATCTTTCTTAATGCCCTTCATGCACATAATGTTGATGGCCATGTCACTGCCACTCTGCCTCCACCAACTCAATTCCTACCGATAACAATCCCAATCCAGCTTTCCAACGATGGCATCAAAATGACTCAATGCTTTTAACATGGATTCATTCTACCGTTTCCATTGATGTGCTACAACAAATATATGATTCTCAGTGCATGACATCTGCCAAGGAAACTTGGGAAGCTATTCGATGTCTCTTTCTTGATACAGCCTCTGTAAACCAAATCCAATTGAAAACAGAATACCAACAGCTCCGAGAAACAACCCAAGACATGCATACTTATCTTTCAGAGGCCAAGAACCTACATGATTCCTTACGTGCCCTCACTGATTCACCTAGTGAAGCTGATTTCGTTCCTCAGGTGTTGAATGGTCTCCCTCTGGAATATGAGAGTATTGTAAATCCTCTCCTCACCTAGAATCCATTACCATCCTTTGATCGGATTCGTTCTCAATTGCTTGCCTTTGATGGTCGAATTGCTCGTCGACAGTTACACTCTTCTCCTGCAGTGCCTTCTCCACTTGCTGCTATGACTATTCAATCCAATTCTTTGGACTCCCCAGCCTTGACTACAGTGCCTTCATCTCTGCAGGCTCATGTTGCACACTCTGTTCCCCTTCGTTCTCAGGAATTCAAAGGTCGTGGTCATGGTCGATCATACAACCACTACTCTCGGAGACCTTCCGGGCGTGGCCGTGGTTGGTATTTTTCTCCACATCATGCCTCTCCTTCTCATTTTTCAGGTGCTCTCCGCATGTATTCTCCTGTGTTTCCTCGTCCGCAACCACAAATTAATGCTCCTGGAATTCTTGGCCCTTCCCCTGGTGGTATTCAATGTCAACTTTGTCAAGGTTTTGGCCATATGGCACGTTCTTGTCCTCATCTACAGCATGATCATTCCATGGCAGCTTCCTCCCATTCCTCTATGGCTGCAACCTTTGTTGATGATACTGCTTGGTATCCCGACACTGGTGCCTCTGCTCATATGACACCTTACTCTGGTAACCTCCAAAACTCTACTCCTTATAATGGCCCTGTTAAAATACGTGTTGGTGATGGCTCATTATTAGGTATTTCTGCTGTAGGTCAATCTACTCTTATTACTACTTATCGTACCTTTGTGTTAAATTTAGTTTATTATGTTCCCTCTTTATGTAAAAATCTCTTATTTGTTAGACAATTTTGCCGCGATAATGATTGCCTCAATGAATTTTCTGCCTTTGGTTTTTGTTTGAAGGATCGCAAGACTTTGAGTCCACTTTTTATCTCCGTTAGTGATGGTCCTCTATACCCATTTCCTCAAGATTTTGCTATCATTGGCGTCCCTTCTCCGTCTCTTTCTCTTGTTGCCATGGCTCACTCTCCTACCTTATGGCATCAACGTCTTACTCACACCAATCCTCAAGTTCTCAAAGCTCTCGCTCGTTCGAACCTTATTCCGTCTGTTGGTGGCTATAATTCGTTCTTTTGTCATGCTTGTAATCTAGGCAAACATCATCGTCTTCCTTTTTCTCCGTCTTCTACTCAAACACAGAATGCTTTTGATTTAATACATAGTGATGTTTGGCAGTCTCCTATTGCTTCTATTTTTGGTTTTAAGTATTATGTTCTATTTATTGACAAATTTACACGATATACTTGGCTTTACCCTTTACGTCACAAGTCTGATCTCTTCTCAATTTTTGTTCAATTTTTTACCATGATTAAAACACAATTTTCCCAGGTCATCAAACAGTTCCAATCAGATGGGGTGGCGAATATGCTAATGCTCAATTTAACACCTTCTTTGCAACCCATGGCATTCGCCATCACATTTCCTGTCCCCATACTCCTGAACAAAATGGCATCGCCGAACGTAAACACAGACATCTTCTTGATTTTACTCGTTGTTTGTTGCTTCAGTGTGGTATGCCTCATTCCTATTGGCTTGAAGCTTTAATGTTTGCCCTTTATATAATTAATCGCCTTCCCATTGCCCACTTAAACCACCAAATTCCGCATCAGTGTCTTTATGGTCAACCTCCTAATTTTAGTCATATTCGTATTTTTGGTTGTTTGTGTTATCCTAATTTGACATCAACCACTCCCCACAAACTTTCTCCGTGTTCTACAGCTTGTGTTTTTCTTGGATTTTCTGAGATTCATAAAGGTTATCATTGTTTGGATCATGCAACTGGGAAAATTCACATTTCACGTCATGTCCTCTTTTATGAAGATCAATTTCCTTTTCTTAAAAATGCACCCTACACCTCACCTATGTCTCCTTCTCTTCTTGGTCCATTTTCTCATCCTACCTATTCTATTCCTTCAGCTTTGCCATCCTCTTCCTTCGAGGCGTTGTCTTCTCTGTCTTCTAGTGAGCCTTCCCCACATGTATCGCCAGTTCCCTCACCCCAAATATCTCCGTCAACCTCAACTAATTCATCCCCTTTCCCTTCAGCAGACTCTATTCCACCACGTATACACACATGTGCTTAGAATGGCATACGAAAACCTGTTACTAGACTGAATCTAATGGCCACAACTACTGATCCTATTGAACCATCTATTTCTCAGAAACTGTTAAGGCACCAGAATGGCGTGCTGCCATGGCCGATGAATATAATGCTTTATTTTCTAACCATACTTGGGATTTAGTTCCATGTGATTCTTTGCAGAACGTTATTGGGTGCCGGTGGATTTATAAGCTCAAACGCCATGCTAATAGTACCATTGCTCGATATAGGGCTCGCCTTGTAGCTCAGGGATTCAAACAACAACCTGGTATCGACTACACAGAGTCTTTTAGTCCTGTTATCAAGCCTACCACAGTTCGTATTGTTCTTAGTCTTGCCACCTCTTACTCATAGCCCATTCGCCAACTTGATGTTAAAAATGCTTTTCTACATGGTGATCTTTCTGAAGTAGTATATATGAAGCAACCATCGGGGTTTGTGCATCCTGATTATCCTGACCATGTATATCATCTTAAAAGGGCCCTATATGGTCTTAAACAGGCTCCTCGTGCCTGGTTCCACCGCTTTGGATCTTTTCTTCATACATTGGGTTTTATCTCTAGTCGTGCAGACAGTTCCATGTTTATCTATACGTGCTAGTACTCATGCTATTCTCCTCTTATATGTTGATGGCATCCTTTTTACTAGTAATTCGACTGACTTTTTGCAGCATATTCTCACAAAGCTTCGTCAAGAGTTTGCCATGACAGACCTCGGTACCTTGAATTATTTTCAGGGTGTTCAAGCTACCTCGACACCCTCAAGTCTTCATCCCTCTCAATGGAAATACACTCTTGATTTACTGGAACGAGCTGCCCTTGCTAAAGCAAAACATGTTGCTATTCCTTCCACAACCAAGACAAAACTTACCCTTGCAGATGGTGACCTGCTTCCAGATGCTACGTTATATCGTAGCTTAGTGGGCGGCTTGCAGCGTCTTTCCTTTACCCGTCCAGATATCTCTTATTCTGGAGGCATTGTCTCTCAATTTATGCATGCTCCACAGGTTCCTCATATGATGGCAGTTAAACGGATTCTTCGATTTCTAGTTGGCACCTTAGATCATGGTCTTTTACTATGTAAACAACGAGATCTTACTCTTTAAGTTTATTCAGATGCTGATTGGGCAGGCTGCTCTGACCCTCGGCGGTCTATCACCGGCTATTGTTGTTTTCTTGGTGATCATCTTGTTTCATGGTCCTCAAAGAAACAACCTACTGACTCACGATCCAGTACGGAAGCTGAGTATCGTGCTCTTGCTGCAGCTGTCTCTGAACTCTTATGGCTACAACAATTGCTTTGTGAACTTTGCATCTCACTTACCTCTACTTTTGTGGTGCATTGTGACAATATTAGTGCCACAAATATGGCCATGAACCCTGTCTTGCATGCTCGGACAAAGCACATAGAGATTGACATTCACTTTATTCGTGACCTTGTTCAAAATGGGAGTTTCCAACTCAGCTATGTCCATACTTCTCGACAGTTTGCAGAAATTCTCACAAAGAGTTTGCCTACCTCTCAATTTCAGTTTCTTTCGGACAACCTAAGCATCAAGTCTCTCGTTGTTTCAATTGAGGGGGGATGTTAAGCATAAATCACGGTTGTATCTATTACTATATTACCGTTGTATAATTAGCATAAATTATGCAGCACTCATTAGGAAATAGCCGTTATTGCTATCATCTATATAATTGTACATAGAATAAATAGTTTTTTCTGTCCTTCTACTTTGTTGATTTCGCATTTGTTGTCCCTCTTCGTTTAATTTCACTCATGGTGTCCCTGAACTCATGATTTACCGGGTTACCTTGTCCATTTTACTCCTTATAGCCGGTGAGTTGCTGTGATGCTGACACGTGTCATATGGACCCCACTGTTACTATTTTTTTTATTTTTTTATCCTTTTTTTCCTAAAATTAAATTTCTAAAACCTTAATTTAATTAAAAAAATGCCCAAATAACGTCGTTTCTATCTAAGAAACCAATTTCACCTCCCCTCCTCCTCACTTCTCCCTTGCTTCATCTCTATTGCATCGCCGAACACATGACCACAACCACAATCCAACCCACACAGTATACCAAAACAACCACCATCACACCACAATCCACGCATACATACACGGTTAATATTAATCCATCAACACAAGCCCATGAACAAAAGATGAAATAAAACAATTAATTGCCTTATGACATAACAATAGAAAGAAAAAGAAAAGGGAAGAGAAGAGTAGCGAGGACAGAGAGGAAAGGAGACGGCCGACACGACTTACCCACGGCGGCACGAGGGACGACTCTGCCCTACCTACCTTTGACTCGCCGCGACGACTCAACTCACCGGCTAAACAACGACCACCGCGAGCTTCATCTACTCCGCCATGCCCTAGATCCCTGCTTGATGGAAAGGCCTGCGCCAATCAGACCCCGAACTTCACGCTCAAATCGTGCAACAAGAAACCCGGTTCTCAAATTCCCTCAGCCCTGATTTCATAACCTTTCATGGTGGGTTCCAAAGGAGGCAGCAGTCTTCATGGTGGATCGCGTTTGCTTGAGATGTAGTAGGTTCTTGCAGCGCTGGCCAAGCAACAAAAGCAACGGCAGCGGCTCCCTCCCTCCATGTTGTTGAAGAGATGAAATCCTAGGGCTAGTTAATGCACTTGTAATAAAAAAAAAAAAGACGATGTCGTTTTAACTTATTATCTCCCAGGGATGCTTTTTTAATAGACAAGTCTCGCCCACCACTCCTTTGCAATTAAATAATAAAAACCTATTTATTTAATTTAAAAAGAGGCTTTTGGAAATTAACTTTTTTCAAAGGAAAAATATTAAAAATGGGTAAATTATTAAAATAAAAGATATGAAAATAAAGATTCAGTATTGAAATATTTTTTACTATTTATTTATTTTTTTATTTAAAAACCTATTTATTTAATTTAAAATGGAGTTTTAGAAATTAAATTGGGGGGAAATGGAAGAAATATAAAAAAAATGGTAGCCCGCAGGCCCCGCATGACACGTGTAAATAACACTGCAATTCACCTGCTATAGTGGGTAAAATGGACAACGTGGCCCGGTAAATCGTAAGTTGAGGGACATTATGAGTGAAAAAAAAACGAAGAGGGACAACAAATGCAAAATCAATTAAGTGGAAGGACAAAAAAAAATTATTTACTCAATTGTACATACCTAATGAGAATTACATCAATACAAACACAACCTATTCTTCAGTCCTTAATCTAGCCATAAAATCAGCACGGGATTCCCCTCCCGTAATACATGAGTGACAGAACAACGCCACTGTGTACCCAATAACTGACCAATATCAAGCAAAGAGCAAGAAGTGGATGGAATGGAGAAACCTGCGAAGACAGCAATTGAACAGCAACTAGAGAATCACTCTCTATGACAACATCTCTAAATCCTCTCCCCCAATAACAATTTTTCCAGGGCTAATAAATAAATAAACCCTCAAAGAACAGAGCATATTATTCCTTCACAATGGAGATGGGAACCATATATACGTGGCCTTAAATTCAATTACTCTGGGGAAGGAAGGTTCACTAAGCTAGAGGTACAACATTTTGAAGAAATGTGATCAGAATTTGTTCCTATACCAATGCACACCTTGACTAGGAGCTCCCTCGTCTGGACCGACATACACACACTCTGTAACGGACCTCCACAATGCTTTGTGCAAAGGAGTGTCATCAGACTGATAGTAGTCACCAAGAATTGGCTTGATGGCCTTGGTAGCCTCGACGGCATGGTAATGGGGGATTGTAGAGATTAGGTGGTGAACTACGTGGGCATCAGTGATGTTGTGGAAGAGGGTGTTGAGCAAGAAGCCATAGTCTCTGTCTACGGTGGACAGAGCTCCCCTAAGCCAGTCCCACTCGGAAGAATCGTAGTGCGGCAGATCAGGATGGGTGTGGTGCAAGTACACAATCGTGACCACCAAAGCATTGTGTACCAGGTATGGCATCCCGTAGACGCACATCAACCAGGCAAAGCCTTGGGCCAAAGCAAGCTTATAGAGCA
>JAKUCV010006232.1:0-53689 GCA_028386065.3 Turnera subulata
ACTCGGTTTTTCTTAGTCGAACCCTTCGACCTACTGCCATAATCATCTTGATTGATATCTCATATCAATCAACCTCTTGTTGTCAAAACACTTTTGTCAAATCAACCTCAACAACATATGTATCACATACATACAATTGAAGACAATATGACATGATCATGCTTTATCACATAGAACATATCATGCATATTCACTAAGATATATCAAGCATATGAATATATTTGAATGGCAAAACACATATATATACCAAATCAAAAGCAGCATATCAATCGCCAAAACACCAAGACATCATGTTCAAAATCATTTGGCATATCACATACACAAAATAATTCTTACACATTCTAGATGATCATATCACATATGAATCATTTACACGGTTTAGAGCTTCACAAGAATGCTCCGCTACCACTGTAATTTTCCCTAGGCTATATGACAATCATATACAAGCAAAAGATGCAGCGGAAGCAAAGGAAACTTAGCCAAGAACAACATGTGAAGCATATAAACCGTATAACAAAATTTCATACCTTGTTCGGTTGAGGTCTTTCACCCAACTGCTGGAACGAATCATCTAGACCAAGACGAAAGCTGGAACGAATCAGTTAGAGCAAGAAGAAGACCTGCTCCTCTACGGTATCCACACGAACCGTGACCTTCCCGGAATCGTCACACGAATCCAAGAACGAGCTCCCCGGACTGATGTGCTAGCAAGAGTAAAACCGGGAACTTGTGTTTGTGGTGTTTTTGGTGTTCTTTTTCTTTCACAAAGAAAGGGGTCAGTGTGTGTTTTCTCAAGCTCTCAAGAACACTTGTCAAGGCTCAATACTCTGAATTTTTCAGACACAAAAACGTTCTAACCAACCCAAGTGTGAAGAATAATGCCTTAGACAAAAGCATGTGCATGCCAACTCACAAAGGCATGTCAAAGTGGACAACACCTTTGGCCAACATGTTTCCACTAACTCTTAGTGGGAATATTCATCACAAGGCTGCAATAATGGCTCCACTAATCTGATGCTTAGTGAACCAAACCACCCCAAAACGACCTGGTTCAACCATGGTCCAACCACGGTCCAACCACACCCGGTCCAACCATGGTCCAACCACGGTTCGACCATCTGCTCGAATCAACGGTTCTATGTGTGTGACCCTGTAGGCACTTGTAACGTCCGGCAATAATTGTAAAATCTCATTTTATAATTATAAGCAAAGAGCGGCGTCTAGCAACACATCATTGCTACCCGAACGACAAGATCAGTACTGATTCTCTATGCCTCGGAATATGTCATCGTCCCTTCGTCCCATTATCAAGATTAAACCGAGACATGGAATATGTCAATATCGTATATGTTTAATCTCGGTTTCTTGATCCTCGAGTTAACTGTGTAAAACGGATACCAATGATATCAACATATCATAATCCGAGCACGGCCGTGCATTTACAGTTCAACTCTATCAAGAAACCATCCGATAATATACCCGTTATATGGGTTGGACGAATCCCCTCTTGATCAATCAAAACCCACTACATACTCGGCATATACCCAATGATTACCCTTATGTCCACCCAGTTACGGGTGACTAGGAATAATATCAAAGTACATGATTCATATGTTGGATACCTTGACGATCTCAGGTCGGAGGACAATCACATCTATAAGAACCACTAATGACATACATATAACGTTCCATGTAGGGTTCTTATGTGGGTCGGTCCAGTCCACAAGTTCTCCAACTTGTACCCGTATGTAGAATTCATATCACATATAAATTCTCAACATACGCTAGTCTTAACTTATTATTACAACCCATCCGTAATAATAACCGACTAGGGACATTTAAGAATATACATATCAAATATATATATATACTAGGGTTATAAGTATGTGCAAGCGTTTATCTCATAAACGATACTTATTGGAATAACCTTAAAGTGTATGTACATGACTATAAATAAACATCCATGATTGGCTTATGTGCATATTACTAACAATTACTCGGTTGTTGTGTTTGACGGTTGTTGCACTATTGTTTGTCGCTTTTGTTGTGATTGATGTTGGGATGTTTATCCCAGTATTTTGATTTGGTTTTTGGGATGTTTATCCCCGTGCATTGAGTTTTGGATATTTATTTTTGTGACTTTGGCCATAAGAATAATGGAATAAATAATAAATTATGATAAGGATGTCGATCCTTGGTTTGGTTTGGGATGTCTATCCCGGTATTTTGGTTAGGGATGTTGATCCCTGTGATTTGGTTTTGAAGATGATAATATAATTGTCACGTGGTAAGTAGTGGTACGACTCGATGGTTTAAGACTGTTTTGTGGTGGCCATGACTTGGGTTACTTGTGATAAGCATGTCCATGCTTGGGATGTCTATCCCGTGATTATATTTGGGATGTCTATCCCTGGGTTCTTATTTTTGGGATGTCGATCCCTAGGTTCTCATGGATTTGGTCTGGCACCCAAAATATGTTGAGAACCAGGTCTGACCCCTAGCTTATCCGTGACGGGGCCCGGAAAGATAAAATTGGAAATTGGATTTTTAATTGAGTCTTTTTGTTCTTGGACCGGTTTTGGGTCGAGTCTTTCGGTTTGGTCTATTTTGGCTGTTTTTCCTTGTTTTCGACTTGAGTAATTTATAGTGTTGCATATTGATTGTCTATCCTTCATCGGTGAGCACTTCAGACTCACCTCTCACCTGCGGGCTTTCATTCCGTAGGATGGATTATTTGTGGTACAGGTTTGGTGCATTCCAGACAGGCTGCGGCGTTATCCCATGGACAGGACTCGGATCCATAGCCTGCATCAGTGTCGCATACAGTGTCTTTGTGAGTTATTAAGTCTTCCACTGTGCATTATATTGCTATTGTTGGGCCATTGGGCCGATTATGATGTTATTGATGATCCCGGGTTCGGGTGACAGGTTTTATTGTTGGGCCGAAGGGCCAGATTTCTGATGTTTTTATTTTAGGCTATTGAGCCCGAGTTTCTGTTGTATACACTGTATGCTGGGGTTGTATGGTTGGGTCGTCACAGTTCCAGCACGTGTTTACTATGTACGGTGAATACAGGTCGGGGCGTTTCAGAGCTCATGAGCCATAATGATGTTATCAGTGATCAACCTTTTTTTAACAAAAGCAGATTGCGGTTCAGAAATAAGAGAAGGCAGGAAGGGTCGTAACCTATTGGCCAACACCTTAGAGAGAATTCTATATAGCACGTTATATAGGCTAATAGGTCTGAGTTGAGTAAGGAGTTCTGGATGGTTTATCTTCGGAAAAAGAACAATATAAGTATGATTCAGCTCAAGAGGGCAGGATTTTGCATAAAGGCAATCCTGAAGAGCATTGGTAACATCTTTACCAACGACAGGCCAAAACTTTTGAAAGAAACCAGGTGTCATGCCATCCAGACCTGGTGACTTCAGTGGGTGCATCTGAAACACAGCCTGTTTCACCTCATCCTCCAAAAGTGGACAAGTGAGAGAGTGATTCATATCTACAGTCACCTTTGCTGATATCACTTGTTCCCATCCCAAAGGCTGATCACCATCAGCCTCAGTAAACAACTGCCTAAAAGAAACAACTGCCATAGAACCCATACTATCTGAATCCTCTGCAAAAGAACCATCAGGCTTCAACAGTCGATGAATATAATTTTTCCGCCTTCGACTGGAAGCTACTCTATGGAAAAAAAGCTGTATTTTGGTCACCTTCAGCCAACCACCTCACCTTGTATCTTTGCCGCCACAAGGTTTCCTTCATAAGGAGGAGATCCAAATACTGTTTCTCAAGGCCCACTAACACTGATTGAATAGAAGGAGTTAAGGGCCTAGAGGACAGTCTCAAAATCTTGGACCTGATAGCCCGTAACCTGTCCTGTAAATTACCCACCGTAGACTTATTCCACCTGTACAAGCATTCAGCAGTGGTTCTAATCTTGGCCATAACCTGATAAAGATTCTGAGCAGGAACAGAACTATCCCATCCTTTGGTGACTTCTGCAGCACACTGAGGATGGGCAGACCACATAGCCTCATATCGAAACGGTTTAAGGTTATTATAGGAAGCTGTATGATTAGGGTGCCCATTTAGAAAAACACAAATTGGTAAATGATCCGAAGAGCTAGGCATCATATGCTCCACAATCGCACGAGGAAATAAGGAACACCATTGAGTATTGGCAGTGGCCCTATCAAGTCTTTCAACAATGCCATGATAGCCCTGTCTACCATTCCTCCATGTAAAACGAGGGCCAAGAAAGCCCAGATCAAGTAAAGCACAATAATCAAGCGTGTCCCTAAAGGCATTCATTTGATGAACAGGACGTGGAACACCACCCTCTTTCTCCGAAGCTGCGACAAGTTCGTTAAAATCCCCCAAGACAAACCAGGGTAGATCAAAACTATGTTTCAATTTGCGTAAAAGTTCCCAAGTTTGAGCCTGATATTCAGGTTTGGGAAGGCCATAAAAACCTGTTAATCTCCACTGAGAAGCATCTGGTTCAGTCATAATAACATCTACATGATATTGAGAATAAGTGCAGAGAGAAATATTTACATCTTCCTTCCAAAACAAAGCCAAGCCCCCACTACGACCCTTACTATTAACAGAAATGCCATTAGCAAAACCAAGGGACTGCTGAATAGATAGCATACGAGCTTGGGATGCCCTTGTTTCAGAAAGAAACAAAATTTCGGGATGGGCGCGGTTTATTAAGTCGCGCATATAACTGACTGCCTGAGGGTTCCCGGCCTCTCGGTAGTTCCAAGCTATTAGGTTCATGGGTTTTGGCGGGGCAGCCTCCGCCAGAGTGGATGATAAATCTGATTCCTCGTGTACTTCCTCAATAGTAAAACCTGGAGGTAAAGCAGACAAGTCAGAAGAAACAGAAGGTGAGACAGATAATGTCAGCTGTTTTAATTTAGAATCCACAATCTGCAATAAAGAGCCAGGAGGTGAGGCATCCGTAGAAGGCCGAGCAGAAGAAGGCTTAAACCTGTGTATATGTCCATGAGGAGTTGAAGGTCGACCCATAACAGAAATATCAGTTCCCCTCTGAACCACACCAAAGTACGGTTCCTGGACATCAGAAGAAGAACCCTCATCAGCATAATCCAAGGAGTACTCAACAACAGAAGAGATATCCTCAATACTCTCATCATTCAGTTTTAAACGTTTTGAGTGAGAAGATAGTTCTGTTGGACCAAAACGTTTAAAACCAAATTTGGGCTTAGCGGGTTTAGGTAGTAAAGTAATATCAGGGTTATCAGACTCTTGAGTAGATGGGCCAGATCCTGGGCCGTGAAGGGCTCCACTAATAATCTCCCCAAAAACCATATATTGGTTAAGAACTGTGGAGGCGGTTTCAGCAGAATCGCAAGACATAGTCCTCAAAGTGACAAGTGGCTCGCACACAGATAAAGCAGACATTGAAGGAGAAGAGTCAAACCCAGTTTGGGACAGCTCAGCAGTAGAAGAAGACAGGTCACCAAGAAAGGGCTGATTCGTGTCGAGCAGTAAAGCCCTGTAGTTGACACCATAGGCTCGAGCACGTGATCAAGTGGAAACTCATCATGGCGTTCACGCGCCTGCTGATGCTGGAGTTCATCAACGTCCAGGCTGAGCGCGTGAGTCGTCTTCACCCCCAAATTCGAGTCCACAGGAGTATTGCATTCTGATTGAGTAGATGAACTAGAGATGGAACGAGACGAGGACGCCGCCCTCTTCCTAAGGTCCCAATCATACTTGGAGAAGGACCATTTGGCAAAACCCGATTCGGCTTTCAGCCAGACTCCCCACCTTCCCGGAGTAAACGGAGAAAAGGGCGGAAGAATAGGCTTTTTGCAGGATTTCTCTCTATGGTCCAACAAGCCACAATTGTAGCAGAAATCAGACATCTTCTCGTAGATAAACGAGATCCAAGATCGTTCACCATTTGATTTTGTGCAATAAAACCCAGGAAGTAAGGGCTTATGAACATTAAAAAGAACTCGAAGCCTAAGGATCCCACTATAAGACAACCAGTTATCCTCTGTAGTATCAACCCGCACACAAGAGCCGATGAGATTTCCAATAGGCCAACCATTTTCCTTTGATACCTGAGATGGATTGAGGCCATGCACCTGTACCCAGCACTCAGAAATTGAAAAATCAATTTCCTTCAATGCAAGATGGCATGGCCATTCCTTAATGACTAAATGGTTACCGGCCACGGACCATGGGGTTTCCATCATTATACGAAACCGATCATCAGGGTCTTCAAAGGATAAGAGGAATATGTTGGTCCCAAGCTCCTTAATATCAAGGCGGTTGTTAAGGTTCCAAGCACGAGAGCAGATGCTCTTAAGAACAACAGTAGAAAAACGTTTATCCACAACCACCTTAGCAACCAGAACATGTTTAGAGAAATTTCGCCCCCCATCTCTATCCTCAGGGAGAGAAAGCGACGGTGTGGAACTAGTTGCTTCAGTACCATGAGTAGGTGACGGTTCACTAGCCATAGATAAGTGTAATTCTGGTTTCTGAAAAGATAGATAAGTGTATAAAAAACAAGGAAGAAAAGAGAAGGAGAGATGTTTATGGGAGTATTGATGAGGAACAACTTTCACCAATGAGAAAACCAAGAGGATTAACAATTCGGGTTAGGTAAGACTAAGATTTATCTTTCACCCTCAATTCGTCGTCTTTCTTTTCAGTAGCATGACTGTTTAGCAAGAAAAAGTTGATTAACACTAATTACTTAATATATGGCTGTTCAAAAAAATTACTTAATATATGCATGGCTTTGATTAGGCTATGTATAGGATAAGGATAGATTGAATAAAATTAGCGAAAAGGTCAATTCTTTTCTTCTTATGGTTAATAATTGCCTTGATCTGAATTAGTTTAGGCCGGTTATTGTCTCTTAAATTAATGCATGGTGGACTAGGATACTAGTGTGAAAGCTTTTTCGGTAAATTATTTGTGCGTGTCAGGGTAGTTGATCTGAGAATAAATAAGTGACTGCATGCATATTGAAAAAAATAGACACAAGCTCTGATAATCAAGATTGACGCACGCCAATGAGAGTTAAATAATGCTATAAGTCTGTTTCTTTTTTTAGTTTCCCACTAGTATCCCGGCCAGTCCACTTTTAAGGACATCAAAGGCACCAGACTAAATCCAGCTCGACTTGGATGACGGCACCTAGGTAATAGTGGGTGAGTCTCCCAAATAAGATTTTCTGCGTACACAAGGACTCGAACCCGAGACCTCGCTTAAGCGGAACAAGCTGCTTACCACTTGAACCAAGTGTGCAACATTAATCTGATTAGTATCTCTTGCCGATCTTCTATCCAGTAGTGAGTAGTATTAAATACTGATAACGAGACAAACACAAACACCTGTAAACAGCTGGTATTTGTCACGTGATAGTTAGCTAGCTATATTATATAGAACTGATCATATGTAATAACAGTTCAGGATAGGATAGCTTGTGGTGGGCTAATTATTTTTTCTTTAGTATTCTTCGTATGCATTATTGTAATAGAATATTTTAAATTATATGCAATTCCAGAGATGTAGAACATCGACTAAGTTGCCATACTCTCTCATACGCAATTCCAGTGAACACTTCGGTGGCTCTTTTGTTTCTTTTTCTTACTCTGTGTTTTCTGGTATAAGTAATTAAGAACAAATGCTTGCATTGCAGTACAGAGTTCTTACCAATCTCAAATCCTTATTTTTCTTACTTTGGTGGCTCTTTTGTTTCTTTTTCTTACTTTGTGTTTCCTCATCAACCCATCTCATATTCTCATTGCTGTCAAAGATATGGGATTAACACACCACTTGTTTCCTTCCATTTTCCTTCTTCTTGATGTGTCTCTATCCTTTACTGTCTCATCAGCATCACATGCCATTACTATTATGGGCAATGAAACAGATAGACTAAGCTTGCTCCAATTCAAGACCCAAATAAGAAGTGACCCTTTTGGTGTTTTGAGCTCCTGGAACGAAACCGTACATTTTTGCCGGTGGTATGGCGTTACTTGTGGCCGTAGGCAGCAAAGAGTCACAGTGTTAGACCTGGAGTCTTCAAAACTTGAAGGCTTCCTGTCTCCGCATATTGGGAACTTGAGCTTCCTCAGGATGTTATGGCTCCACAACAACAGCTTTAGTGGCGAAATCCCACCTCAAGTTGGCCAATTGAGAAGATTGCAAGAGCTAGGGCTGCACAACAATTCTTTCACTGGAAATATCCCAGCCAACTTGTCAGCTTGCTCTAACCTCATCAAAATCGCTCTTTCTGACAATAAGTTGGTTGGTAAGATTCCAGAGGAGCTTGATTCTATCCCAAACCTCCGAGAGCTTTACATTTTCTCAAACAGACTAACTGGAGGAATCCCTCCTTCATTAGGAAATCTTTCATCATTGGTGAAACTCTGGACATCCCACAATAACTTGGGCGGAAGTATACCTGAATCCCTAACCCAACTGACGAACCTAGAGTGGTTTGTCCTGGAAAATAATAATTTGTCAGGTACTATCCCTCCCCTGTTGTACAATATCTCTTCTATCCAGGAATTTTGGGTGAATAGAAACAGATTGCAGGGCACTCTTCCTAGAGATTTAGGCATCTTTCTTCCCAATATGTACTTCTTCAATATTGCACATAATCATTTTACTGGCAATCTTCCGGTCTCCATATCCAATGCTACGAATTTGGTACTTTTTGATAGTGGTGGCAATGAGTTTACTGGGAAAGTTCCAAATCTGGAGAGACTTCATAGGTTGGAATGGTTCAGTACTACCCGCAATAGGCTGGGAGGTAGTGAAGACGACTTGAGCTTTGTTTCCTTTTTATCAAATGCCAGTCGTTTAGGGTATCTGGACGTCGCTAGGAACAACTTTAAAGCCATGCTGCCTGAATCTATAGCCAACCTCTCCACTACAATTGATTGGTTGTCTCTATATTCGAACCAAATATCTGGAACTATCCCGGCTGGAATTCATAATCTCCAAAACTTGGAGGCATTGGCGTTGTTGAACAACAGGCTCACTGGAGCCATTCCCACTGAAATTGGGATGCTGAAAAAGCTTGTAGCTTTCAACATTCAAGAAAATGATTTCTCTGGTAACATTCCAGAATCCATAGGAAATCTAAGCTCATTAACTGATTTGAGTTTAGCGGGTAATAATTTTCAAGGTCACATCCCTTCATCTATTGGCAACTGCCAAAACTTGTTATTTCTTAATCTTTCTGATAACAATCTCACTGGTCCTATTCCTATGGAGATATTTGGCATTGCATCCTTGTCACTCTATCTAAACTTGTCGCATAACAGTCTGAGGGGTTCCCTTCCCAAAGAAATGGGAAATTTGAGAAATCTCGGTAAACTTGATCTATCGCGTAATATGTTATTTGGCAAGATTCCTAGCGATATTGGAAATTGTGAGAGCTTGGAGACACTTAGATTGAACGGGAATTTTTTGCAAGGGACCATTCCCCTAAATTTCAAATTGCTCAGAGGGATCCAAAAATTAGATCTTTCTGATAACAATTTGACAGGAAGCATTCCGCTATTTCTTGAGGAATTTAAAGTATTGGAATACTTAAATCTCTCTCATAATGATTTTGTGGGGGAAGTTCCAACCAAAGGAATCTTCAGCAATTCAAGTGCAGCTTTCTTGATGGGAAACAATATGCTGTGTGGAGGCATTCCTGAATTTCATTTGCCAAAATGCATAGTGAAACAGTCACATAAGAAGAAAAAGAGACCCAACCTTGTTATCGTGATAGTGGCAACAATTTCTGGAATGTTGGGGGCAAGTTTAGTGTTGTATTGTTTGTATCTTGTGTCAGGGAAGAAAAAAAGAGAAGAACCTGTTGAAAATTCTCAAGGCAATTTGCCACTGTCTTATCAAAGTCTGCTCAGAGCTACCGATGGATTTTCTACTGTAAACTTGATAGGGATGGGTAGCTTTGGATCTGTGTACAGAGGAATGATTGGAGAAACTGACAAAACAACAGTCGCAGTCAAGGTGCTGAACCTTGTGAACCCTTCAGCTTCCAAAAGTTTCTTAGCTGAATGCGATGCCTTGGGCAAGGTCAGACATCGAAATCTTGTGAAGATACTAACTGTCTGTTCTGGTATTGATTATCAAGGCAACGACTTCAAGGCTGTTGTTTACGAGTTCATGGAAAATGGAAGCCTCGACCAATGGTTGCATCATCCTCCGTCTCATGCAGAAGATGAGGCACCACAGACTTTGAGCTTCTCTCAAAGGCTAAATATTGCCATCGATGTGGCTTGTGCGCTGGATTATTTGCATCACCAATGCGAGGTACCATTAGTCCATTGTGATATCAAGCCAAGCAATATCCTTCTCAATGATGATATGACGGCACATGTGGGTGATTTCGGATTAGCAAGATTCCTACAAGAAACAAACCCTGCAAGTCAAACAAGTTGTACTGGAATAAAAGGAACAATAGGTTATGCTCCTCCAGGTAAAACTTATTTTACCCTCAAGATGTTTTTGTTTTTCTCTTTTTCATTTGGCAGAATATTTGATTTATTTTCAATCAAAATCAGATAGAGATAGTATTCTTGTTTATCACTTGCAGAGTACGGGATGGGAAGTGGAGTTTCAACATATGGGGATGTTTACAGTTATGGCATCCTTTTGTTGGAGATGTTTACAGGGAAGAGGCCTATGCATGACATCTTCAAAGATGGACTGAATCTCCACGAGTTTGGTAAGGTTGCTTTGTCCGATGAAGAACGATTGCCTGAAATCTTGGATCCCATTCTGCTTCAGGAAACATTTGGTGGGAATATGAATAGAAACAAGAGACTGAAGGATTGCTTGATTGGGATATTTGAGATTGGTGTTGCTTGCTCCATAAAATTTGCAGCGGGAAGGATGAACATGAGGGATGTTACTGCAAAACTCCTGTCCAGCAGAAGCATACTTGAAAGACCTACTGGAAGCTAAAACACAAAACACACAACCTTAACCTGCAGCACCAGGTAATTTCATTTATTTTAAATATTAATTTCCTCTTCTTTTTTTTGGGAAATGTACAATGATTTGCATTTTCTTTTTTGGGGCAGAGTTGATTTCGGTCATTGCAATCATTTCAGAAAGTGAAACAAAAACAGAGGAGCAGAGTGATTGCTGTGAGGATATCTTGAAGAAATAGAGAATCGAAGAAGAAGAAGAGCCAATGTTTTTTTTTCTCTCGGTTTTATCCATTTAGTGGTGACCTAGTTGTTGTTACCAAACTTCAACAATTGGTATGTGTTTGCTTATTTGTTTTTCTTTTTGGTAATCAAAATAAAAACAAAAGGAGCATCTTTTCACTCATCTTTATGAAAATCATTCTTTGTAAGTGGAAAAGTTTGCTAGTTTTATGATCAATTCTTTAAGTGGGAAACTTTGTCAGTTTTATAATAAATTTTTCAGGAGCAAAAGAAAAAAAAAAAAGGAGAAAGAAGATAATTTAACAAACCAAACCAAGTCCAACGAGCCCAATAGGAAAGGACCCAATGGATGAGTATTGACCTTCTCATGTCGAAAGGAAAAAAAAAAAAAAGAAGAAAAACACTGCAAACTCATGTCAAAAAAATCAGAACCTATTAGTTAGAATCGAGTCATCCCGGAAATCATTAATTTCTATGTTGGAGAAGCACTAGGTCTTAGCTTCTTTCGGCTGCGGCTTTTAGTTGAGGTTAATTTCTATGTTGTAACCCATATCATGCTTAATGATAAGTGTTATACCCATCGTTTAAAAAAGAAAAGAAAAGGTATAACAGTAACATACATTCATTCTTTATCATAAATATGTTAAAAGTGCCATGCATAGTACTACTCTCCGATTAAAAATTCAGTTCAAATGGTAATGTCCAATACTATGGTACTACCAACCTAAGCTTCCTAGTCTAAAAGGATAACGATCTTGCCCCACGGCAAAGCTCCGGATACCCCCCAAAAAAATTTGCCCCGATACCAAAAAGATTTACTCCTGCGCATAGTGTACCACAGTACACAATAACATCCATACTCATTGTGTACCACAGTACACAATAACATATATACTCATTGTGTACCACAGTACCAATAACATCCATACTCAGATGGAGCTAGGCGCTATACTCATATGCCACAGTAAATTATGGAGACATTGACGAAAAAAGACACAAGATACCCCCATTAACTGGGGATCTGCACGATACCTCCATTTCACTAAAACCTACAAGAAGCAACTTGGCACCTAAAGATGTCTTACAGGTGCAACTTTATGGTATATTCAAAACCCAATAGCAGGGCACTGTACCATGTCTTTTCTTCCTGATAGTCAGTCAGGTAAAGAACCCACTTCCAAAACCTAGAACTAAACAGCATACCAATACAATCATACTACACAGCAAATGACAACCTCGAAAGCCCTAACCTTATCTCCTGGGCAATGTAGAATATATAATACGACAATGATTTTGGTTTGAAATTTAGGGGGAAATCCTAGAAGTAAAGAGACGACTATAAGGGTGCAAATGATCGCAAAAGAGGAAGAATATCTATTCTACCATAAAAATCCAATCACTATAGAGACCAAGACAATGATGGTGAAAGTGTTTGGCCTGCGTACACAATACTATTAACAGAGCCTACAACATTTAGAATGCTCAACCCTCTGCAGAGCCTACAACACTTACAATGCTATATACCCTACAACCCAGCCACAGAATTGTCTTAGCATACACTCTCTCGAAATTTACTTGCATAAAGCAAAACAACATCCTTGGTTGACAAAGCTGATAGAAAGCAACAGTAAAGAGTGGCAAGGATCATCGCATAGGCAAACACTTCATTTGAAACAACAACCACCTTAGCAATATCAAGAACAAGATAACAGAAAAGACTACTCAAAATCAGCTCAAGGATATTAACATAATCTTTTAAACTATAGTACTACAACCATTAAGGAACAATCCAGATCCAAATAGCATATTCATCACAGTCTAAACCATTACCAAAAATAATTAACGAGCAACTTCATTCATTTTCGTTCCATTCCGTAGACTTGAAAAAAAAAACAGCAAGACCAGATCAATAAATCAATCAATCAGCCTTCTTCCTGAAGGAGCATCCCTCGGTCAGCTTAGCTCTTCCACCGGTAGGTTGGCACAAAACAGTCTGGCAGTTGCCGCAAACAACAACAGTTTGGCTGTGGCTGAACACGGTGGTTCTGCAAACCAAATCTCAAATATCAGATCACAGAATAAACCTAAAACACTCTACAACAGTGAATGATTTTTAAAAAGGAAAATTCTTACATGTTGAAGCAGCCCTGGCATTTGACATCCTAGATAGAAAAAAACAATACATAAGAAACAATGAAAAACTAAGAGGACATGGAATAGAACTGGTAAGAGCTAATATGTATTCCAAACAAAAAAGAAAACAAAAGAGCATACCATGAAGAAGGAATTGGGGGACTGAACGAGACGCTTGAGCTTGTGCTTCCTCTTCTCGAGCTCAGCTGGTGGGTTCAGCAGATCGATATCGTTTTGAAGAACCTGACCACCACCCAACAACAAAACAAACCAAAAACCCACCTCCATTAATAGAAACCCACCACCAGTTTAACAGAAAAAACAACGATTATCAGTAATTCATCATCTCCAATTACTTTAAAGAATAATTAACAACGGGAAACCGATAAACAGGATCAAGCATCGAAGCACAAAAGTTGAGTGGTTTTTTCTATATTATTTGTCATATCACAAATACATAGCACAAAACATGATATTTTAAAAAAGAACACGCACACAATAATAAACAGCAACAAAAGAAAGGGTAGTATTGGATCTAAGAGGGTACACACCATTTTGGCAGGTGGATGGTTTTCAAGAGCCGCCCTTGTTGTACACAGCAGACAGAGAGTGAAAGGAAGAGAAGAGAAGAGAAGCCCCGGGGCGCAGTTAAACCAACCAGCAGAGTGCGAGAGGGAAAAACCCTAGCAGGTGATGGTTCTATATATACACGGATTTGGGGATGTTATGGGCCCTTGGATGATGGCTTAAAATCATATCTTGACCCTTTATTTTGTATGGCGGTGTTTGGACTTTTGGAGGGCTCTGTTTGGGCTTTTGAAACCGAGCATGTTACTATGGGCTATAGTGATGATGATCCATTGCATTCTTTTCTTTTCTATTCTCTTCTCCCTCTTGTTTTGGTGTTATTTATCATATATCTTTCTGGTCCTTTAATTTTCTCATTTTAGACATACAAGTCCTTTCTATTTCTTATTTTTCGATGCATGAAGTCCTTTCTATTACACCCATATTCTTTGCATTTTAGATTAGTTTAGAGTGATTCGGCTCTTAGGTAAGGTGTCGACTTCATTCCTAACCGAATATTAAAAAAAAAAAAAAAGATTGCTTCCTTTCTCTTGGCATGACTGCGGTATCCTTTTTTATGATTTTTACCTTCCACTATGAATTTTTATTTTTAAAATTTTTGTAGAGTGTAATGTTAAATTAAAAAATAACAAAAACATCAACATTATTTATTGTGTAGTAACATCTCTTTTGGTGTATTTATTCAAGGAATTACAAGTTCGATCTCATGATCCTGATGTGCCCAAAAAAATAGTAATTAAAGAGTAATTGAATACCACCTAAAATGAGCTGAGAGTGGGAAACAAGTAAAAAGGTTTGTGGCTTGTGCAACTTAATAAATCAACTAAGGTTTACTTTTCATGAACAAATTAAAGAATTCTTTGAAACTAATTTCACCATTTCAGCCCATGGCGCCACTCTAATGAACTGTAAGTCCCAATTCTGATTTGATTAGCTTCTTAAAATTAAAAATATTAAGTAGAATATAATTTATTATTCCCTAAACTGGCCTCGAAACAAATCAGGATATTTTTCCTCAAACTCCGATTCTGGGAGGATGTCATTTTCTTGTTGGGGGGTCCATAGCACCTGTACTGCCTGTAATATGGATAAAAAGAAATTTTAATTATATATTGAACACATTGAACATTAAATAATTCATAGATGTAGGGCATCTTCCATTCTATACTCACACTTATACAGCTTCTGTCGTAGAATTGAAGTGATCCTAAGGCATTCTTTAGATCTTCATGGCCATTAATCACAGGAATTGAACGCCTACTCCATGCCTTAACCAAAATTGTTACCTAAAGGGAGAAAGATATCACAAAAGAGGACATTAGAATTCTCTCACTACTGATCCTCTTCATCATCAAATATATCATTAAGTAAACTAAGGTCATGCATCTGGAAAGCATAAGCAAGATTAACACTCATGCAAAAGGAAACAGAAAAGATTGACTAACCACTATATACTCATTGATAACTCCAGTAGCGATCCTATCTGTGGCGAATATTCTATGTTTCTGATTGTTCAAGTTAACTAGGGTTTCTTTATCAAATTTCTTCCTTTCAGCAGTGGAAAGCTCTTTAAAATGTGCTCTTGCCCACTCTGGATACTCTGTTATAGTCATCTGCCATCATATGGTCAAACACAAAGCAAATGTGTCAAGACTACGGAGGATAAATCTTCAAATGAAGCACTGACTTGTAGAAATAATCTAGAGAAATCCTTATGCATATATATTTACACGTACGAAGGGTTCAACTGGTAAGAAACAGTTGACAATTTAGCACTCCTAGCAAATGAATCTTTCTTGATACCAAATATAGTGAAGACAACCACTTACATATAAATGACCCGAAATCCAATAATTTTGATGCTTAAGCAGTGCTGAAGTTGTCTCTGCAATCACAATTGTTAAAAAAAAATACCAATTATTGAAGACAGCTTTACAGATATAGTACTATGAATTCCAGTAATTAATAAACGCTTAGTGTTTGTACAGTTGTAAGAACTTTTCGTTTGGTATTAGAAAATTATTCTTTAAAATGAGTGCATGCTTCCTCTTGGGTATATAAAATCAAAAGTCATCTGCAAAAAAACCCACTTGAAAATGTAATAACATACATCAAACCATACAACAAGTGATTCAGTTTACAGATTTGTGAAAATGTTTGTTTATAAGCCATCTCTCATCCTGATGGTCTGTAAATTATGAGAATCTTCTGAACGCATTAATAACACTCTTCAGAGCATTTGAGCTAGTGGAACTGAGTTAACTATAAACATTTTAGGCAGAGCAAGTGAAACATTAAATTAGCTATAGCTAGCAAAACTGTTAAATTGGATAATATAAAGAGTTCTCCATTATATATATAATTTGTTCAATCTGTTAAGAGACAAGAAGTCTGAAGAACCAATTTACCTCTCAGCAGACGGCTCAAGCCCTCTCTTGAAGATGTATTAGAAGATTTGCAAATTCGATCAAGATCACGTTGAAGCGTTACTGCAGAACCCTTTAACCCAACCTGGCAAGCAATTACCTCAATCAATCAGGATTCCACAGCTGGGTTTTTTTACCTCCTTGATACTGCTTAATTTAATGTAATTTTTTTCTTCAGTTCCGACCAAATTCAGGGGTGCACTCAAACAGAGGAAAAAAAGAAAACCTTACGAATTAGAACATTATCTCAATTAATCAGGATGGTGAGAGATCTAAGAAATGTGGAGATTATACATCTATTAATTGCATCAAACAAAAAGATAAACATGAACACTGAAGCTAAGCATTCTTGAATTATGTTACAGTAAGTTTACCTGTGAACCTTGAACCTGTCTAGTGTCTAGGAAAAATATTAATATGAAAGAAAAACTATACATGGCAAAAATAACTTTTAACTGTAATAGACACACAAATGGTAAAACATATTTCATATATACGGCAAAACCAGTACACTTTTCCTACCTGAAGTTTCAGAATGCTAGTAGTCGCCCCGTATTTCCAAATAACGTAACACCCCAAAGCAAACAACAGAAAGATGAATATAATAATTAGCCAGCCCAATAAATCCTGATCATAACTAGTACTATCAGTTGGATTTATTTTTTTAACATCTGTTGGATTTATTTTTCTAACACTATCAAGATACCCTAAATCGATTGAGTAGTCAAAATCTTCACCCCCGGAAGAATCAGATGACCAATCGTATGAGCCTGAATCCGAGATGTCTCCACCCATTATACCACCAGAAGCAGCCAATGCCAGATGATTATTAGGAGCATGCATCACTAACAAAATCCCGATCCATAGTGCACCCACAACTGGTTGCCTCAGTGCCTTTAGGGTTTTCAAGATTGTGTTAACAATAAACTGAAAAGGGTCTGTGGAGATTTCTTGATTTGATGATCTAGGGCTTGTTTCATGTGTGTCGTTTAAGCCTTTGAGTATAAAATGAGTGTTACAGCTACCCCTTGCGTTCAAGGTAACACCAAGGTTTGCTGGTTTTGAACTCAAACTTGGGTTGTTGTAGGGCTTCAGCTGAAGGCGGGACGATGAAATTGAGAAGCTTTGCTTCCATAACAATGGACTTGACGTGATGAGTAGCGCAGTGGTTGCCATGGTCGACCAATTTCTAGGTTTTTATGTTTGTGGGTGTTAAAACAAACCAAGATAGAAACCTTACTTTTCCTTATAAAATGCACTTCCATTTATTCCATGTATGTGTTTGTGTTTGTCTTTTATTCTTAACAAGTTAATACCTTATCTACTATTTTTTTCTGGTGGAAGTACTTATCGTTATCGAATACAGGTACTCGTAACTTTACTTTTCTTTCCAATATTTTTCTCATATCAAACTACTTTAGGGCATCGCATATAAGATTTTTTTTATACTTTTTTGATGCTAAAGATTTTTTTTATATACTTTCCTATATTAAACTAGTTTTTCTCACCTGTGATGCACGTTTTATAATGATATAGTATCAGATATGGCATGATGATTCGTTTATTCGTTACATTAATCAATACTTATTGGAATTTGGACCAACCTCGATGTTGGCATTTCGGCCCGAGTTGTTTAAACGCAAATATAGTCAATTCAAAACGTGATGGATTTTGGACAGACTGTTGCACGCCTCTTTAATATGGGCTCAAAAGATTAAAATTGAGAACTTTCAAAGGTTACAAGAATTCTCAACCTTATAAGTTTCTGGCAGTAGAAATAAAAGTAACAGAAAAAGATGAAAAAGATGAGAAAGTGGCACCCTGGACTCAAAGGGTGTCTGCCTGTGGTGAAAGAGGATAAGGAAAGTCACGCTTTGGTCTTAAGAGTGTTGTGACCGTAGTACAAGACGTACAAAGTGAAAGGAAAGCTCGAAAAGCAGTTGTAAGCCTGTTTTCAATCTTTAGGTTAAACCTAGCCCTTTATCGTATCGGCGAAAAAAATCCCTCCGTGAAAGTGGTATGAACTATTATGGGATATCCTCTAGGAAAGAGAAAGGCATTAGCCAATCCCAGGAACACAGGGGATATAAATTCCTCGTTTTTGACATGCCACTTACACGGAAATGCTGCTTTTCCCAGAGGAAGGGAAACGCTAATTAACCTATTCCTACGAGAATAAAAGTAAATAATGTAAAGTGTGAGCATCTCTTTTTTTTTATGCTAATGATACTTTATTCAATGTTCAAAATGTACAAAGTAATTACAGAACATAAGAGTAGATTCAAATTTCGTTTAGGTGTCGTCCAACTTTTGACAAACTCAACATACAATACACAAGTCCCAAACCCTTCACCTTCCTGCCCTCCTCCTCGCCGGTCGTCATTCACCCCCATCCCCCTAGCTTCATCCCCGCCTCCCACCCTAACCACCATCACCAAACCCTCCATTAATAGAAATCAGCCCTTTACTAACGGATTTAGCAAGGGATTTTCAACGTTTTGTGACGGATTTTGGGATTTGCAACGGATTTTGTCAGGGATGAAATCCCTGATTAAACCCTTCGTTGCATATCCGGTTGTGAGACAATTTGTAACGGACTATTTAGTGACAGATTTAGCAAGGAATGCCGCCTCACAAATTATGAGGGACGTACATCCCTTGCAATTGGTCCAATAGTAATACCCTCACTAGTTGCAAGGGTTTTTTTCCCCCACAAAAATAATCCAATACTATATGCCATACTCTTGGTAAGGGAATAAAACCATCACAAATAAATTCCTCACTCAATCCGTCGCAAATGATAATTAGAAAAACAAAAAAAAAAATAAATCCAACACTAGTATATTAGTATACGCTCCTAATAGTATTTAAAGTTAATTAAAATCAAAGATAAGTAAAAAATGAAGCATGATGCACAAAATAAAAATAACGTGCACACCTTTATTTTGTTGTAATATTTTTACAAAAATACAAAAAAATAATTATAATACAACAAAAAAATTGTAATGGTTTTTACATAAAAAATACAGCAAATTAAACTGGAATCCGGCGGACGAAGATCCATAACTATATGCTCGGAAAAATTGCTTGGCCGCCTACAGATCTGCTCGAAAACTTCAAGCCACGGATAGATATGCACCCCATCTTTTAGATCTGCACACCACCTTTCATATCTGTTACAAAACCAACAAATCCAATCATCACTAACTCCATTAACCATAGATCCACGGAAAAACAACACAAAAACAAAAACACAATCACAGAAAGAGGAAGACAGGTCCTTACCTGTCATAGCCACACTCTGCTGAAGGTGGACGCCTGTGACAAGAACCATAGGTTGTGCTCAGAACAACCTCAAGCCTCGCCGGAACACTGAGCGAAGCAGCGTCAAGCTCGGTAGTCGGTCCGGCGCATAACACCACCACTATTCGAAAAGGATAGCTGCGAGCTACCACCGTCAGACTTGCCTCGCCGGAGTCGCATCCCTGGCCATCGATACAACCGAGGCTTGCCTCGACTCTCCACCTAACGATCCGTCACGTCGGCGCTTGCTCGAGCTAGGGACAAAGAAGGCCCCTCACCTTCATGCCTTCCCTCGCTTGGCAAGAGTGGTGGTGGCTCTCCATCTTTGGCCGCCAAGAGAGGAGGATAGAGGGAGAGAGAGAAAAGAAGAGAGAAACGAAAACGGAAGAGAGAGAGAAATCGGGAATGGAGTGGGTAGAAGAGAATGAGATGGATTTTATACCCAGGTGCTAGCTAGATTTCTAACCCTAAGTCGAAACGACGTCGTTTCACTCGGAAAGTCCCTTTTGTCCTTGCACCAGGGTCAAAACGCGACTCTTTCAATGTTTTATGTACAAGCCCCATCAAAACACGGTCGTTTTGATTAAAACACAACCCAACTGTATGTTCCAAATGTAGACAACTCCATTTTTAAATTATTTCCAAACCATTTCCAAAACCATTTAATAAATGAAATAAACTTGAATACTTTTAAAGGTAAAATCCCAAATAATTAATTTTATGTAAATACCAAGTAAATATTCATAAAGAAATTTTATGAAACTAATTTGAATAAACTTTAGTAATTTTACATAAATATAGGATAAAAGTATTTTGTAGGAAAAATTTTAAATTGTACTGAAATTTAAATACCATGAAAGAAAGTTTCAAATAGCTCTCCATAAATAGCAATTTAAAAAATCCACGGCATTACGTAGGGCTCTCCACAAGTCAATATGCTCCTCAACGGACAAAACACGAAGATGATGTTGGTGTTTTATGCAAAAAATTCGTCAAAACACGGTCATTTTGATCAAAACACAGCCCAATTGTGTATCCAAAAGAGAACTCTCCTTTTAAATTCTTTTCAAAACTTTTTTTTAAAAAATATTTAATTTAATAACTCAAAACACAATAAATATTTTTGATAAAATAAATTATAATTTATAGGAATTATTTTTTTCCCATCCGCGATCTGGAGCTTTAGCCCGACTCTTCCGGACAAGACCCGAGTTATAGGAACTAATTTGAATAAACTTAATATTATGTAAGAAAACCTCTTATAATTCCATTAATCCGATCCTGCTTTCATAAGCACAACCCGACTATCCGCCCTTGAGTTGCCAGTAGAATAAGTTGCGAAACTCACTACATTAAGGAATTTATCGCATGGAGTACTCATTCGCCTATTATAATGACGATATGCTCATATAAAATTGTAAGAAAACCGCTTATAATTCCACTAATCCGATCTTGCTTTCATAAGCACAACTCGACTATCCGCCCTTGAGTTGCCAGTAGAATAAGTTGTGGAACTCACTACATTAAGGAATTTATCGCATGGAGTACTTTCTTGATACGCTCAATGTAACAGCCCGGGTAAAATTTTTGATTTTTACCGGGACTGTAGAAATTGTTTTACCGTGATTTACTGTTGAAGTAATCTCGGGTAATTAATTCGAGTTAAATCGGTAGTCATTTTTCGAAACCGAGAATTTTCCCGCGCTCGGGAGTGTCTTCCTAACTAACCGAGCCTCGGTTTTCAGTTCCGAGACTTGGACGACGTTCAGGAGAATTAATCGGATTTTCCGAGCCCGAGTTGTATTTTTGGACTCGGGACGGAATTTGTCGGAAAGACGGGAGTATCCCTGCGTCTACGGGATTCCGACGCGAGAATCCAGACCCGCCAACGAGCTTGCTCGAGCCACTCTTCTTCCTCCTCTCTCCTTCCTCTTCCTCTTTCCCGGCAACATTTCTCTCTCTCTCAGTTTTTCCCGGCCATGTGGGCCCCACTTTCCTCTCTTCCTCTTTTCTTCTTTTCCTTCCCTTCCTTTCTTTTCTTCTTTCTTTTCTTTTCTTTCCCATCTTTTTCTTTTCCCCCGCCTACACCCGTGACCCGACATCGCCCCACCATTTCTTTTTCCTCTTTTCTCTTTTTCCTTCCTGCCTCCTCCCGTGAATTTTTGTCTGCCATTCATCTTCACTTTTTTTTTTCTTTCTCCTCTCCCACACACTGCCCTGCAACTACCCTTCCTTCCCTCTTTCATTTTCCTTGTCTCCACACCGATTCCACTCTCCCTTCACTTTCCCTCAACTCGTCGCCTCTGCCCCGCGCGACCACCACCCTTGCCCAACCCGTCCACCTCTTCTCCTTCTCCGGCCGTCTCAACACCACCGCCGCCGTGAACCACACCCCCGCCGACGCCTCCACGCACGCAAGCAAGCCACCACCATCTCCCTACCTTCCTTCCTCCTCTCTTTTCTCCTCCTCCCACCGCAGCCACCACCACCTTCTTCTCCACACAAACGACGCCGCCACCATTGCCGCCGTGAGCATGACGAGCACACCACCACGACAACCCAAGCATCACCGCCGAGACCTGCAAGTCGACGCCACCGTCACCTCGCTTGCCGCCGCGTCCAGTCACCACCCTCCTCCATGCTGCTCGCCTGCCACCTACTCGTCACGCCGTGCCACCGGACGACCACAGCCGCACCTCCACCTTCGCGGAGGAGCCGACCAGGACGCGACCCCCTCCCTGCCCACGACTGCACCAGCCGCTACGGGTCTTCCTCGTGACGCCTCTCTTCGCCGCCGCCTCCCTGGTGCCGTGTTCCCCTTTCCTCCGTCCCGTGCCGCCTCCTCCTCGAGGTGTGCACCGCTTGTCCAGCCGCCCGCGTCGCACAGTAAGTCCACAAGGTTGAAGACGATACTGTGTTGCGTGCATGAGCTGTTTGGTTTTCATGCATGGGCTTTTAATACTTTTGCATGGGCTTTGGGATTTGATGTGGGCTGGGTATGGGTGTTTGATGGTCTGTGAGGCAGTGGGCTTGGGCCTGCGCATGGGCCTGAGCCTGGGCCCTGGTTGGGGCCTGGGCTTGGCACTGTGCATGGCCCAGTCCAATACTATTTATGGCCTAGTTAAAAAAAATAATAATAATAAAATAAATTCTGGAAAATATACATATTAAGGTATATTTATGGAAATAATTTATAAAAGTATTTTTTTTGGATATACATATTATTATGGAAACATTTGAAAGAAAATAAAAAAAAATAATAATAATAAAGATATGGAAAATAATTAATTTCAAAAAAATATTTTAAATATGGAAATGATTTGGAAAAGAGGATTTAATTTGGTAAAAAGTATTTATTTTGGAAAACATAATTATTCTCTAAGGTTAATTTTTGAAAAGTAAGGATAAATTTATGAAAATAATTTTTGGAAGGTTTTTAACCAAAGTATCAAATACCGGAATAGTACCGGGAAAAGTATTTTGACGCCTAGAAATAAATGGTGAATGATGATGATAATAGGGTATACACCGGGACGTATAACCGAGTAGAAATAGTATTACAGTACTTCATATCTTTTGCAATATTTGTGCATTTTATGTGAATATGAATTATCTGCTGTATAGGAACTGACAACGTATACGAGCACGTGGAACCAGAACCTATTGATGAGTTTCCCGTGGAATTTATCGGCCAAGGTGAGGTTAAGTAAATATTTATTTACATCCTGTGATATCAAGTTGCTGTTTGCTTACTGTGTTCGATGTTGCTGGTATGATACTTTGTGGCTGAGTATGATTTGTTTTGAGATGATTTTAATTGATAATTATTGCCGTTGATGTTGTGAAAATTATTATTGCTGTTGATATCATTGATGAGGTTGGAATTGTGGATATAAGTAAGACTATTGTTGTTGTTGACCGTAGAATTATGTGAGTTGAGTACCGGGGGTACTATTATGTGATGACAGATTGGTATTGATTATTATCCAGACGAGCGGAGAGGCTGCGAGCCTGCTCGGGATAATGAGACAATGGTTGGATGATAGAGATGTAGTGACTAGTCGAGGAAAAAGGAAATAATAAAATTGAATACACTTAGACATCTAGTGAGTCACAGTTAAATGTTGGAACAGCCAGATGGTAGTCTTATTTTATGGTGCTGGGGGAGAGTGTGCTTGGGGTCTGCTCCCTGTCTGTACCAATTATTATTTTAGGCGCTGGGGGAGAGTGTGCTTGGGGTCTGCTCCCTGTCTGTGCCAGTTATTACGTGGAGGTACCGGGGAGGGGTCCACGGGCTAGCTAGCTTGACTACCAGGCGACGGCCATCATTTAGCTTGTGATAGGGGCCCTGATAATAAAATTGGAATAGTGTGTCTAGAATCACAAGTGTGTCATTTAAGGTTCGTGAGAACCTTAGTTATTGTTGTTGTTGTGACTTGGACTATTTACGGTGTATGTATATGTATATTTGCTTATGGGTTTACCCGGTGGGCACTTCGGACTCACCCCTCACCTGCGGGCTTTCATCCCGTAGGTTGAGTTATATGTGGTTCAGGTACATTGCATTCCAGACAGGCTGCGGCGTTATCCCTTGGACAGGACTCAGATCCATTAGTTGCATCATGGGTTGCATACAGAGTCATTGTGAGTTAAAGTCTTCCGCTGTGCATAGTATTATAGTTGTTGGGCCATTGGGCCGGATTTATTAATATTGATGTTTGTTATTTTGGGCCGATGGGGCCGAGTTGTTGTTGTCCACACTGTATGTCGAGTCATGTTGGGTTGGGTCGTCACAGTTCCGGCACGTGTTTACTGTGTACGGTAAATACGGGTCGGGGCGTTTCACTCAAGTTTTATACAGATTTCTTTGAAGGTATGTTAATGTAATAAAGTTTTTAATATTTATTAAAAAGGAAAAATTATTTTTTTAAAAAAATTATGTGTAAGATATAATATTAAATTTTTATTCTTTAATAATTAGTGAGGGACGAGGAAGAAAAAGAGGGTAAAGTTGCTAATATACTAAAAATTAGCGAGGGAAATATTCCGTCACAATTTTTCACGGAAATTGCTTTCTTGACAAATAGCAACGGAAAAAAAACCCTCACAAAACGGTTTTTGGAATATAACACTTGTGACGGATAGATCCCTTGCAATTTGTAAGGGAAAATTATCCGTTATAAATTTGTGACGGGCAAATCCCTCACAACAAAGGCGGGAAGGACGCGAAAAAAGTATCAGGTTCGCGGGCAAAAATTACTCACGACGTTTGTCACGGAAATTGCTCCCTTGACAAACAGCAACGGAAAAAAATCCTAACAAAATCGTTTTTGGAATATAACACTTGTGACGGATAGATCCCTTGCCATTTGTAAGGAAAAATTTATCCGTTACAAATTTGTGACTCACAAATCCGTCACAACAAAGGCGGGAAGGAGGCGGGAGAAATATCAGGTTCGCGGGCAAAAATTACTCACGGCATTTGTCACGGAAATAATCCCTCGCTAAATCCGTCACTAAATTTTTGTAATGGAAACTTTTCCTAACTAATCCCGTTGCAAAGCTCACTTTTCGACCTGATTTCGAAAACTTGCGTAACCCTTGCAAAGTCTGTCACTATTAGTGAGGGAAATTTCCTTCACACAAAATCCGTTAGTAAAGGGCTGTTTTCTAGTAGTGCTCCCTCCTCCTCCAAATCCAGTGGCAGCCTTTCAACGATTGAAACCAACACCCACTCCCTTTACCCACACAAACAAACCCCCATATACCCCAACACCCAACCATCTCCAACCACAAAGAAAACCTGATTATTTCTCTAGATGGAGCAAGAAGGTTGTCTCATCAGCCATTGAAAACTACGAAGTCATTAGCATTTACGTGGAGAACCTTCCGGACAGATGAACTGCCATTGAAATGCATCGGGTACTTGCGAAATATGGTGGTATTGTGGATGTTTACATCCCTGCGAAGAAGGCTGCTAATGGTAGAAGGTTTGGTTTTGTTCGGTTCAAATCCATCTCTGATATAAGTTCTCTTCTATCTAGCCTGAACTCAGTGATGGTTGACGACGGTACCCTGTTTGCTAATCGGGCAAAGCATAGAACAAAGCATCGGTCTGCTACATTTCAAGCCAGCAAAGTTTTCCACCCGGCTCCTGCACCAGCAAGCCAGACCAATACCTATGTGAATGCTGTTAAGGCAACTGCGGTTGCCCCTACCAATTCATTCCCGAAAGTGTGTAAGGGAAGATCAAACTTAATCTTTACCCCTTCAAACTTGGAGTGGCTTTCTTGTTGCGTGTTCGGGGTTCTTTCTGTACCATTAGATAGGAAGGACCTTATTAGGACTTTTTCTTCCTATGGGCTTGAAAATGTTGAATTTTGTGATATGGGTGGCGATTCATGGCTATTTAACTTTCCATCCAAAGTTGCAAGAGATGAGTTCCTTGCTTACGAGTTTGACTGGATTCATGAGTGGTTTCAAGTTTTTTGAGCTTGGAATCCTGAGGATTGTGCTACCAACAGGAAGTGTTGGATCCAATTAAGAGGAGTTCCCATCCAGGTATGGTCTGCAGAGTTCTTTAACCAACTTGTTTCAAGGTTTGGTGATGCTTTAAAACTAGCAGAGATATTAGAAAAAAGAATGAGACTTGATGTTGCATTCATTCAAGTGTTAACTACAATTAAGAAATCCATCTAGTGGGAGTTCAAAGTCTCGGTGAATGATAAAGATTATATTATTGAGGCTCTTGAAATCCCTGAGTCTTATGTTCCTCTTGTGGATCAACCAGAGTTAGGAGATCTTATTTCTTTGGACCATGTCGAAGCCAAGGTTAATCTTTTATTGCCTTCTAAAGGTGGTTCTCAGTCACCATCCGGTAGCCCTATACCTTCAAAATTTTCCTCCGGTGACCCTCCAGTTGGTTCAGACCCGTTCAATTTGAAGAATATCATTGAAAATCTCAATACCAAGAGGTCTTCTTCGCCACGTAATGCCCCATGCAGTAACCCTTTGAATTCCTTGCATCTATGGGATAGTTTGGCGGCTGTGCAATTTTCCAACAATTCTCAAACCCCTCAACATTCTCTACTGACACCTACTGCCAAATTTCATGGGCCAGCCTGCACCCGTCAGTCTTGTTCCTCTTCAAAGGAACATGGTGAATGCTCCAAAACCTCTGAGGTCACTCTTGAATTCACATCTCCAGTCCCTTATCAGGCAAGTCCATCTTCACTCTCTCACAAGCCCATACCTAGCTTCAATAAGGCCCAATATGCTCCAACTCCCTCTGAATCCATACCAAGCTTCAATGAGGCCCAATATGCTCAAACTCCCACTGTATCCATCTTTGAGAGCAACCCAAACTCTGCTAGTGTTAATAATATTCCATCGTCACCAACAAATTCACTCTCTGATATTATTTCGAAAATCATAGAGAGGAAGCTTTTACTGGTTCTTAAATCTAAAAAGATAAAGAAGAAGAAGAAGTCCAAGACCATCAATTGGCAAGGGAGTCTTGTTTCCTCCCTATGTGATAGTGATATCAGACAGATTAACAAGAGAATCTTGGATCAGACTGTTCCCCAACTTCCAATAATCCCATTCTGTGAAAATGAAGCAGCTGAAACATTAAGAGTTGGTAACTTATTGGGTTGGGATGCATCGCGAGATCAATCTGAAGTGCTTGCTGCAGCTAGAGATCTTGTGGAGAATGAAAGTCAGGATTGGAACAATAACAGGTAATTCTTCCCTGTTTACCGATTCCTTAAGTGTTTCCTCCCTTTTCTCATGTTTATGTTTAGTGCTATCTCTTGGAATATTCGAGGGGCTAGCTCTTCTATTAAACATAAGCAGGTTCAAGCCTTGGCACGGGAAATTGACGCAAAAATGATTTTCCTTTGCGAAACTAAGCTATCTGAGCTAGACACTATTTTTTGTAATAAGGTTTGGGATGTTAGGGATAAAAATTTTTTGGCAGTGGATGCCTTTGGTACTTCTGGTGGTCTTCTACTTATTTGGGATTCCTCTTACTTCAAATGCTCTCAATCGTGTAAAATCTCTAATTGGATAATAGTGGAAGGTTCTTTCGTTGATTCCAGAACAAAATTTTGCATTTGTTTTGTCTAGGGGAGTGTGATTTTGGAGGCTAGAATAGACATGTGGGGGCAACTTTTGCAGCTCAAAGATACTTTCAAATCTCCTTGGTTAGTTATCAGTGACTTCAACGAGACTCTTTTGCTGAGGAAAGACGTAGTGGCAAATTCTACCCACGAGGTGCCGGTGCTTTGAGAAGTTTTATGAATTCGTTACATTTGCAGGAATTCCCACTTTCCGGTAAAGAATTTACATGGCCAATAGCATTGCTGCTAGTAAGATCGACAGAGCAATGTGTGAACCTGAATGGGGCTTAGAATTCAGTTACTTATAGTTGAAAATAGGGTGGCGCCATTCATCTGACCATTGGCCACTCCTCCTTGACCAAGATAAAATTGATTGGGGTTTCAAACCCTTCAGATTTTTGGAGTGTTGGTGGGAACACCCTAATTTCAAGGAGTTTCTTAAGGATTTATGGTGCAAAATTGAAGATTCGGTTAATGGTCGCCATTGCTTTTTGAAAAAGCTTGGCCTCCTTCGAAAAGAACTAGCTCTTTGGAACAAAGCATCATTCGGTAATGTTAACAATTGCCTATATCAATTGAAGGAGAAAATTGAAGATCTTGAGTTGAAAGGTGACAGAGGGGTTTTATCCCATCCGGAGCAAGAGGAACTCAGAAAATTCAGAGCTGATTACTTCCTTTGGGTCAAGCAACAAGAAATTTTGTGGAAGCAAAAGTCCTGAGAAAAATGGTTAAGGTGTGGAGATAGAAACTCCAATTTTTTTCAGATTATTGCTTGCAGTAGGGGACGCAAGAATGCTCTTCTTTCCATTGATAATGGCACCAGAATTATTTATGATCCTGCTGGCATTAAAAGTGAGGCTGTTCGTTATTTTTCCTCTCTATTTTCTGAAGCTGGCATTGTGAGGCCCTCTCTTGGCTACATACTTGTTCCGAAACTTGACAGTGCAAAGGCGTTGTTATTGGAAAGACCCTTTACTATTGATGAAATTAGATCTGCAGTTTGGGATTGTGATGGATTAAAGGCTCCAGGGCCTGATGGTTTCAACCTCTCTTTTTATCGTAAGTCTTGGGATTTTATCAAAGCTGATATCTTTACAATTGTGTCCCACTTCTTCGAGCATGACAAGCTTCCTAAGGGTCTGAATGTGTCTTATATTACTTTAGTTCCAAAAAAGATCGCGGCTGCTTCTTTTGATGACTACAGACCAATCACCCTTATCAGCGGGGTCTACAAGATAATTTCGAAGATTCTTGCTTTAAGGCTTAAATCTGTCCTTCCAGATTTAATTAGCAGAACTCAGAATGCCTTTATAGAGGGTAGAAATATTCTAGATGGTGCTCTTCTAGCCTCTGAACTCATCCATAGTTTCAAAAAATCCAAACGGCCGATGGTGGTATGGAAAATTGATTTTAAGAAAGCCTTCGACTCCATCTCCTGGTCTTATCTTTTCGATATCATGAAAGCAATGAGTTTTGGTCATAAGTGGATCACTTGGATTATGGAGTGTCTAAAATCATCTCAGCTATCTGTTCTTATCAACAGATCTCCCACCCACCAATTTCATATGCAAAAAGGGATCAAACAAGGAGATCCTTTGTCTCCCTTTCTCTTTTTATTAGCCACAGAAGGTCTTGAATCTGTCATCTCTCAAGCCATCTCCAAAGGTTTGATCAAACAAATATCAATGCATAATGTATCAGCGAATCTCCTCCAATTTGCAGATGACACTCTTTTTTTCTCTGATGCTTGTGTTTCATCTCTTATCAATCTCAAGCGTGTTTTAAGGTGTTTTGAATTACTCTCTGGTTTGAGCATAAACTTCTTCAAAAGTGGTTTGGCAGGTTTAAATGTGGACAAGGACAGAACCAATTATCTTGCCAATCTGTTGCAATGCAAGACTGTAAACTTACCATTCAATTATCTTGGTTTTCAGCTTGGTGCTAATATGTCGAGAACTATCAGTTGGAGGCCAGTAATTGAAAAATTCAGAAGTAGGCTCTCTAAATGGAAGTCGAAATTCTTATCTATAGCCGGAAGAGTGGTGTTGATCAAATCCGTACTGTCCTCTTTACCTCTTTACTACATGTCCCTGTATAGAATTCCTGCAGGAGTGGCAAAAAAATTGGTCCAAATTCAAAGGAAGTTTTTATGGAGTGTTACTTCTGATAGAAATAAAATCAGTTGGGTGGCTTGGAGCAAGATTGCAAGACCAAAGGAATATGGTGGCCTTGGTATCGAGAATCTTTTGTTCAAAAACCAATGCTTGCTTTTTAAGTGGCTTTGGAAGTATATTTCTAACCAAGGAGGGCTTTGGGCTGATCTCATTAAGGCTAAATGCTCACAGGATTCTTCATCTTTCTTACCCAGCTTCAAGTCTAGCAGCGCTTCCCTTGTTTGGTGCAATATTGTCAAATCATCCTCGCATGATAGCCAATCTGGTGTTGCCTTGACGGATTAGTTACGTATTTTAATCGGCTCAGGAATTTGAGTTTCCTTCTGGTTGGATGCTTGGTCTCAATTGGGGGTATTGAAATCTCACTTCCCTCAACTTTTTTAGATTTCTAAGATTAAAGAGGCCCATATTGCAGAAGTAGTGTTGTCCAGCAACCCACTTGCCGATGATCGTGCATATTGGTCTAGACATTTGTATGACTGGGAGAAGCCTGACTGTAATAAAATCAATGATGAACTTTCTAAAGTTCGCTATCACCCTTCCAAAGAGGACCGTTGGGTGTGGCAGCACAAAACTACTGACTCATTTACTGTCAAAAGTGGCTGTGAATTTATCCATAAAAAGATATGGCCCATGCAATCACACCCACATGTTTGGCTTTCCCTTGCCCCTCTGAAAATTGGATGTTTACTTTGGTTAATCTTTAATAAAGGGATTGTAACTTGCGAAGCCTTATTAAGCAGAGGTATTATCTCTTCTGACAGTGCTCTTTGTCCCTTTTGCTCTGTCCACATCGAAACAATAAGCCATATTTTCCTTCATTGCAAGTTCTCTTGGTCTCTTTGGCAAAGACTTTGTTCCCGGTGGGGTGTAGATTGGATTGTCTGGGTGACTTTGCAGATTGGTATATTTGCTGGCCTTTTGTTTCTTCATCCCTGTCCAATCGTTCTACTTGGATGATCTTAGGGCTATCTGCATTATGGGGAATATGGTTGGCCAGAAACAACTTAGTGTTTAATAATGTGCAGCCAAACCAGGAGCAAATCTTTGATATCCTACTGATAAGAGCTTTTTGGTGGATCAGATCAATACAACCTGCTTTTCCTTATAGTCCAGGTTGGTCTCTTCTGTCTGCGGACACACTTCACACTTGGAAAGGAGTGTTTAGGAAGTATTCATAACTGTACTATCTGCGGATGCACATCACACTTGGAGAGGAGTTTTTTAGGATGTATTCATAATTGCATCTGTTTATGTATGCTCCTTTAATTCTTATGTAACTGCTTCTGAACTCTTATAGTCATTCCTTGAATGGCTATTTGTACATTATTTTATTTTCTATTAATAATACATACAATAAGTAACAGGACAATCCTCACATAGCACTTAGATCCATAGTAGCATTCACCAAGGCTTGATCAATTACATTGTTCTTATCAGCAACAACCTTGTTAACAATCTTCATATTTCTTTCTAACCATATCGACCAGAGTACTGCAGAGGCAATCACCACCCAGAATGCACGACTGCAGCTATATGTCGACATATATGTCCACTGCAGTAAGAAGTCTTCTAAAATTGCAGGGATACACCACACAATGCCCCACTATCTACAGATTTTGGACCAGATGCCCTATGACATGGGGCAGAGGAGCAAAATATGATCTCGTGATTCAAGGCATGTCAAGCAAAACAAGCATATAGAATCTGCCAACAAAATAACACCTCTGTGTCTGAATAGACCCTTGGTAGGAATACCATTAGCATTCAACTTTAAATGGGGTTAAGTTAAACTAGATAAATGGGTTTCTATCATGTGCATCTCTTCTCATTTATACTCGCTCAGACATCAAGCACAACAGTCCAAACCTTAATATTTTTCGGGATCAAGGACATTAGATGACATGACTTTTACGCCCACAAGCTCCCACTAACCGATTTGCTTGTCTGACTCTGACAGATAGCTAGCTTAATCACCTTGCCCGGGGTCTATACTCAATATTGAGCCGGCTAGTCCCTTCCTCTCACGTGTCAGGCTTGGATTTGTCTTCTTGTGTGATCTTGGGCCTCGAGCTTCTTGACAAACAATCCTCTCTTATGATCGGGCCATTTGAGCCCATTGATTGGGGCGATCTTGAGTCGTGCCCTACATCATTCTTTGAATATTAAATTTATGGCGTCAACAAGGGCCTTAGGGGATTAGATTGCAATCCTTCCATCTCTTCTCATTCAAAGAGAAGAAAAGCTATAGGACTCTCATACACATGGCAAGAGATTAAGGATATCTTACTAAACATGAAAAGGTCAGATTGTAACAATAATACACTCAAGTTTGTAAAACTTAAAGTCCAAAGAAGTTTAGCTCATGGCGTCAATCCATTGAACCACAATCCCTTTTCAAATTAACTCAGCTTTGATAAGTTTCTTTAAAGAGACCAGATGCTACTCAAATTCGGATATTTTTCACGAAACTCCTTTTCTGGGAGGGTATCATTTTCTTGTTGAGGAGTCCATAGCACCTCCACTGTAATATGAATATTAAAGGGAAAATTATTGTAATTATGAACACACATTGGACATTTGCATAAAAAAAGGACATTGAACATCAAATTCATATATATTTAAGGACTCTTCCATTTGATACTCACATTTATACGGGCCTTCGGGAAGGATTTAAGTAATTCCAAGGCTTGCGTCAGATCTTCATTCCCATTAATCACAGGAATTAAAATTTTACTCATGGCCTCAACCAAAATTGTCACCTGAAAAAGAGAGATCAGAGTAAGAAAGGATCCTGCATCCATCCTATAGCTTCTTCTGTGCGAGAGTAATAACATGCATTATAGAGTGCCAGAGAAAAAACCTATTTTACACTCCTGGAAAAATGATGTATGCGGCGAAAGAGAAGAGAAGAATGTGGATAAAAAGAAAGCCATGTACTAATTAATGATTAAGGTAATGAACTATGTGATCCATAACATTTTCTAGGATGGGAGCTAAATTTTATGAAAGAGATGACAAGTTTTGCTTGATAATTATGGATTCTGTTATTACTCCATTTCACAAAGGGAAGTTTAATTAATTGATAGCAGACTTACCACTATATACTCATTAATGGTTCCAGTAGCTATCTTCTCCATTGTGATTTTAATCTTGTGATTGTTCACATTGACTAGGGTCTCATCGTCAAATTTATTTCTTTCAGCAGTAGAAAGCTCATCAAATTGTTCCTCTGCCCGTTCTGGAGAGTATGATGTAATCACCTGCCACCATATGTTCAAACAAAATGAAATTAAAATGTGGACAAATCAGGAGGTTAAATCTACAAAAATCAGTATCAATGCATAATATTCACATAAATTGTTCACAATCGATCATAAATGATCATCAGAGTTACTTGTTACCATTACACATGATATAGTAAAGAGAAATGAAACACTTACCGAAGAATGACCTGAAATCCAGTACTGTTGATGCTTAAGCAATGCTGATGTTGCCCCTGCAATTACAATAATTAAAAGAAATCCAGTTATTGAAGACAACTTTTGAAATAATTAAAAATTGTACTGTATAGTTAGAAAAAAAATTAAAATGTACTGGGAAGATAAAACCAAAGTGATCATACAAGCGGCTCGGAGTACAGATTCGTTAAAAGGAACTTAGGTTATGTAATAATGTCCCTTGTCGAATTTCCTCTTCCTGGATGAACCGTAAATTATAAGAATCTTCAGTATGTGGATTCATGTGAGTTCACACTCAAACCTCAGAACATGTGAGCTACTGGTCTGAGATAACTGTGATTAACATCTTAGTTAGAGTAAGTGCAACATTAAAATAAATATGTCAAACCTTTAGAGTGCATTACATATATATAGGCCTCCACTATTATTTTGTTCGGTGTATTAATTAATTAAGGGACTAGATCAAATATTCACCTCTCAGCAGATAGCTCAATCCCTCTCTGGAAGATGTATCAGAAGATTCACAAATTCGATCAAGATCCCGTTGAAGTGATACCGCGGAGCCCATCAAACCAACCTGAGAAAAGGGACAGCAACTGGCGCTGAGCAACGAAGACACGCATGAAAATTAAGTTGTTGATATTGCACAACTATGTCTAAATAGATTTGTAGTTTTGCCAAAACTATGTTATCTTAGAACTTTTCTTTTTCTTTCATAAATACGAATCATGACTTGTGAAGTTAAATAATGTTAACTAGGATCTACAGGTCCGTTCCTTTTCTTGAAGTCATCATATATATACAAATATATATACCAATTCTGAACTATGATTAATTTTATGGCGGGATTCACAGTGTAGCAAAAAAAGAAAAACTTTAGTCTTCTGTGTCATTTCATTTCACACAAATGATAAAATCTATTTCATAGGGAAAAACCACTAAACCCTTTATACCTGCAGTTTCAGAATGCTTGTCACCTCCTGTACGCTTGTCCCCTCTGCTTCCCAAGAAAGGTAATACCAGTAATAAACAGCAGCGAGAAGGGAAATAACACAGCACCCAATGAGTATGAACTTGACCCAGGCCCAGTCATCAGTACTAGTTGAAGTGGTAGTAGCATTTGTTGAAGGCTTGGGAGATTGGGTTGATGGATATGAGTATGAAGGCGACCAAGATGAGTATGAAACCGATGGAGACCTCCGCCTCGGCTCATCATCATACGAGTATGAAGGCGATCTAGTTGAGTATGACTTCGCCTTCGAACTAGAAGGGTATGAAGACGAACCAGATGAGTATGAACCCGACCTGGATCCAGACGACTTTGAACTCGAACTCGATCTAGACGAATATGAACTCGAGCACCTTCCACCCGCTCGACCACCGGAAGCAGCCAATGCCAGATGATTACTAGGGGCATGCATCACTAACAAAATCCCGATCCATAGTGCAGCCGCAGCTGGTTGCCTCAGTGCCTCTAGGGTTTTCAAGATTCTGTTAACAAGAAACTGAAAAGGGTCGGCACTGGAGATTTCTTGAATGGATGATATTCTAGGGCTTGTAGTTTCATCCACTTCAAATATTGGAGTGGAAGATCGTGTCTCCTTAAAGCTTTTGAAGATAAAATGAGGGTTACTAGCCCTTGCGTTCAAAGTAACACTAGTACCAAAATTAGCAGCTGGTTTTGAACTGATCAAACTTGGATTGTAGGGCTTGAGCCGAGGGCAGGGCAATAATGAAATGGAGAAGCTCTGCTTCCATGCTAATGGAGTTGATGATGTGATGAGTAGTGAAGTGGTTGCCATGATCCACTAGCTAATTAATGGGTTGGCGTCTAGGGTTTCCTATAGCAATACAAACGAAGATTAAGGGTGTGTCAGTGGAGAAATCTCTTCTTGCGGGCTCTTTCTTGACTCATCATTGACACCGTAGTCTAAGGAGTCGAGTTCCGAATCTAAGAATTCCCTTTTCTGGTTTTAGGGTTTGGTAGTTTTTTATCGGATTAAAGCCTTTTTCATCCCTGTGTTAGACCATAAAATTGAAAGTCATCCTTGTATTAATTTTGGCATATTTGCACCCCTTTGTTCGAGGATTTTGGCTTGTTTTCATCCCTCCAAATATGCCAAAAAGGTGAACACAAGGATAAAAATAAGCCAAAATCACAAATAGAGGGATGAAAACAAATCAAAATCTAATACAGGGATGACTTTCAATTTTGAAGTCTAATACAAGAATGAAAAAAGGCTTTATTCCTTTTTTATGCGGGTGTATAATGTAATATCCATTAACAATTTTATTTTATGCACACGGAAGCAATTAAAGCAAATTAGTTGATTAGTGCGCAACGAACCATTATCAAGTATGACATAAAGTATATGTATATATAAAATGCGATAGTCGCCATTTGTCACGATTTTATCGAGTAACACTAAAGTTGTGTGTTACTACTCGTAAATAGATCGAAGGCTATTTTCAAGAATTTTCTGTGATATTTTACGTCCTTACCTCCCTTCCTCCTCTCTCTCTTCTTGCCAACACTAGATTTTAACCTCCCTCACTCTTTCTCTCCCTCTCGACAAGGAAAAAGAACCAATCAAACTCTGGAAGAAGTAAATTTACACATAAAAATTACCACCCAATACTCACCCGTAGCAAGTTTACTGCAAGATTCAGTCCAATGTTGAAGTCGGGATCAAAGGCAATCCAATCCTCTGTTTGTCCCGTATTCTTTTTTTTTTCTTTTTATTTTATTTAGCTTACAGGAGAAGATGCTTTGTGTTAATTTTTATGTTGGGTTGGTGTGAATACCCGACCCAAAATCACTTGGGCCTACTCACCTGATCCTTTCACCTTCTTCCTCGGGTCAATCCCATAACATTGGAGTCGCCACCCAAGTTTTATTAAGGACAAAACTTGGAAAAAAAACCTTTACATGACTCCTTTAGGCTACATGGCCATGGCGAACCTAAGACATGGGATCGGGGGTTCGTCACGGATGGGAAGGTGTTAGGCACCCATCCGTATTGGGTCGAGACCTTGTGCAATTGAAGAATAAAAGTGTGCCTTATGCAAGTGTACAAGTGTGGAAAGTAAAAGAATGGGGGAGAAGAAGAAGAAGATTTGGCTTGCATCCCATTGTAAAACCGAGACTACCTACGTAACCGAGTGACCGGGGTCAAAGCCACGTAGTTCTAAACATGGCACAAATCGGCCACTTACATCATCAAAAGCATCAGCATATAATCAACAAAGATCAATTAAAAGAAGGTTTAGTGTTACCTCTTGTGGCCCTCCTCTAGCTCTTTGTAATGGGTTGAGTTCTAGACCCACCTTCTTTCCACTTCTAAGCTCAATGGTTGATCCTCTTCTTGACTCTTCCTTGCTAGACTACTGTTGATGCCTGCCACAAAATTTCTCTAGAGTTTCTGCCTAAGAATGTATCTATAGACTTGGAGAGGTAGAGTTTCTCCAAGCACTCAAGGCTTATGGGTGTATATGTGAGAAAAATTGTGTCCTCTAAAATGTGAATGGGTGTCCTAATTATAGTTTTCTGGGTGAGTGCAGGGGCGTGGACCTCTTAATGATGACGATCTTGGCTGAAAATCTGGGCCAAAACTGTGTAGAATCGAATTAGGAATGAAAATCGGCAAAAAAATCAGTTTCTGGGCGCCCATGTCCGCCAGGACCTGGCGGTCATCCCCGCATGTCCCGCATGTCCACCAGGACCTGGCGGTCATCCCGAGATGGCCGCCCGGCTCCTTCGGTTTCACGCGTTCTTTCCTTTTTTCAGCCCCAATCCCCCAAATTTCTCCCTGATTTGATCCTACCGCGTAATCAACCCCTAATCAACCCACAATCACTCCATTACTTGATGATTACTCCTCTAAATCATTCCATAACTAATTGATTAAACATTAACACCCATTTTAAGCAAAATCATACCAAAAAGCCAAAATGTAATCAAGAGATGATTCAATTATGATTTTCCACGAAAATCAGAGCTAAAATTAACCTGCAAGAAATGTGTTAATGGGCTCATTAAACTCTGGAGAATTCTTATTTCATTAACTTGGGCCTCTCATTTTATTCCTAACCCAAAAATGAATCATCTCATCATACTTGGATTGAAACTAAATCAGGAAGCCCAAGTAATGAAATAAAACATATTTTAGTTTAATAAACCTTAATATATATTTTATCCTAAGATTAAATCATCTCATTAATCCTAAAATTTGAATATATATAGGTTTAAATTACCAAAATATATTTAATTCTACTTAATTAAATTTTTAATATGCATTAACCTAGGACCAAATCATCTCATTAATCCTAAGTTCCAGCATTTTCGAAATCTAATTTTAATAGAAAATACATGGGTCAAATTTGGGTGTTCACAGATGCCCCTCGTTGATGAGTCCTTAGAGACTAAGGACGAAACAACGTAAGAAAGGAACAACCAAATTTGAATGATAGATGCAAGTGGTGTGTGCCATGAATTTTGAGCAGCTACGCTCTTTGTTTGGAAATCCGGGACAGTTACGCCATTAAGCATAGTCCAAATCAATCCGAATGACAGGGCAGCTATGCCCCTAATACGTAATCGATTGAGGAAAAATCGGGTAGCTATGCCCCTTATGTGCATCGACTCAAAACATATGGGCAGCTATGCCCTTGAAGTGACCAATTCCAAAAACTTGGGCAGCTATGCCCCCAATTTGAAACCAACCTTAAAAAATTGGGTAGCTATACCCTTGGTTTGAAATCATCTTTGGAGGATTCAAGCAGCTATGCCCGTGATGCAATCAACTTCGAGATTCCTGACAGCTATGCCCTTAGTGATTAAAGTAAAAATTGCAGGCAGCTATGCCCTTTATGAAATCAAACTCAAAAAATCAGGCAGCTATGCCGTTAAGGCAACCAAGTTAAGAGCTCGGGTAGCTATGCCCTTCGATTAAATTCAAAAGAACCGGGTAGCTATACCCTTCAAATTCAAAAATCTGGGCAGCTATGCCTTTCATGCGATCAAAGTGAAAACTCAGGCAGCTATGCCTTTCATGCAATCAAATTCAAAGAACTCGGGTAGCTATATCCGTCAGTCAATCGAATTCAAAATTTCGGGCAGCTATGCCCTTAAGAGGGAATCAATTTCAAGAATCTAGGCAGCTATGCCCTTAATGCAATCAAATAAACACTCGGGCAGTTATGCCCCTTGCGCAATCAAATAAACACTCGGGCAGCTATGCCCACGATGCATTCAACTTAAAAAGACTTTGGCAGCTATGGCCTCCATGTAATCAAATTTAAAAACACGGGCAGTTATGCCCTTCATGCAACCAAGTTAAGAACTCGGGTAGCTATACCCTTCGATTAAATTCAAAAACTCGGGTAGCAATACCCTTCAAATTCAAACATTTGGGCAGCTATGCCCTTCATGCGATCAAAGTAAAAACTCAGGCAGCTATGCCCTTCGTGCAATTAAACTTGAAAACACGGACAGCTATGCCCTTCATGCAACCAAGTTAAAAACTCGGGCAGCTATGCCCTTTAGTTAAATTTCGAAAACTTGGGCAGCTATGTCCTTCAAATTCAAACATTTGGGCAACTATGCCTTTTGAAATCGACTTCAAAAAATTCGGACAGCTATGCCCTCTATATGTTCAAAAATTTGGAAAGCTATGCCCTTCATATGCTCTACTTCAAAAATATCCGGGCAGCTATGCCCCTCTCAATAGTTTGGGCAGCTATGCCCACCATGCAATCGTGAACTTTGGCAGCTATGAACTTCCATTTCAAAAACTTGGACAGCTATACCCTTGATTTAAAATCAACTCGAAAGATTCGGGCAGCTATGCCCCTCATATGTCTAAAAAACTCGGGCAGCTATGCCCTTGACGAACTTAAATAAAAAATCGGGCAGCTATGCCTATGGTATAATCAACTTCGAAAATGTGGGCAGCTATGCCCTCTCTCAACATTAGAAAATTAAGGTAGCTATGCCCCTCATGTTCAAAAATCCAGGCAGCTATGTCTTTTGTAAAACTTTCAAAATTAGGGCATCTATGCCCCTTATTCAAGTTCGAAAAACTAGGACAGCTATGCCCTTTGCGCATTCATTCCAAGAAACATGGGCAGCTATGCCCTTAGGATCAGATATTAACTCTAATGGGGTAGCATATCCCGAAAATCACACAATTCAAACCATGGGGTAGCATGCCCCTAGCATCATTTCACAAAAAAAGGTTGGGCCTTACAACTTGTTTTATTGAGAATACCCAAACTCATCAACAAAAGTTGGGGCTTACATCTTCTCGAATGCCCAAGCTCACATCTCGACTCATCAACAAAAGTTGGGGCTTACATCTTCTTGAATGCCCAGGACAACGCACATTAACTTTATAAAAACTGGGCCTTACATCATCTCAAGAATGCCCTTAACAACAACATATGAATTTTGGGCCTGGTAGGGCCCACATGCAAAATAACATAAATCCAAGCAATGTATATATAAGTGCCTCTTGGTTTTCAAGGAAGGGTTTTGCTCTCTCTCTCTCTCTCTCTCTTTTCTCTCCCTCTTTTCTTTTCTTTTTCGAAATTGGATTTGGTTATCTCTTTTCTTTTCTCCAGGCTTTACCGAGTCTAAGACTCCATAAGACAAACCTTGGGGTACCGAGGGACCTCCTTCGAAGCTCGTTCGAATAATTCTAAGGAAAAGATGAGTGAGGATTCTCGTGAGAGAGTACACCAGCCAAGGAAAGGCATCCTTCAAATGTGCAAACATGATTTCGAGCCACAAGGATAGATGAGGTCGTTCTACTTGTGCCTTGTAGAGGTGGATGAAACTACAATTCATGCTGCTGCTAAGCCCTCAGATAATGATCACCAGGTGCTTTGTCCTTGTTCACTCCTCTGTCTTTCACGCTTCTCTAATGTACCGGCCCCCTCTCTATGCATGTCAAGAAGTAGTCAATGATTTCATTCATACTAAGGTGACTGCAAATATTTTGTGACAGATCAATCCTTCGTTAAACGGATGGACCATTGGTAGAACGGGTGTCAAAGTTTGGTTTACCAAGGAAGTTCGACTTGGAGTGGGAGGGGATTTTTATTTTTACTGCACCTTTATTTTAGGTTGCCTACATATTCCTAAACATAGCACTCTCTTTGTCTTGTTTCTTTCTTTCTTCTTTTTTTTTTCTTCTTTCTCTTTTTTTTTTTTAATGAAAACACCTTCGCTATCGTGTAGATGATTTTTTTTCTAAAAATGGATTGGTGATCTAGAGGGTATTCCCTTTTTTTCTCATTTTTTTTTGTCCCATGTTTAAGAAATCAGGTCCTCGTAGTTCGGGTGAAGACGGGCCAAATGTCTTACCTTTCACAATATTTCCCATTGATCAAAATCAGACTATTTTAAGAAAGCTTCTCCCCCCAAGTCTTCAGTAAAGGTTGTGCTTGAAGGTTGGTGTCTAGTTCAGGGTTTTTAGGTGTAGCTGCTCCACATTAGCCAAGGGTTTGTGCTTTAAGCACTATTTTATTTCTAAAACATGAGGCTTCTTTCTTATGGCCACGGCTAGGATCCTAGAATCTAGTGTGGAGCCACGTTGATAAGCTGGGTTTCAATGGCTAAACTTTGAATTGATCCGTTTAGAAGTTCGACAAGCCAAACTTGAAATGTTTGCAAAATCCGTTCACCTTAGCACAAACTATGTCACTTTCCAAATCAGGAAATGCAATCATCGAGATAGGAAAGAAAAGGCACATTTTATTGATTAAGTGAACAAGCGACACAAAAGCAAAGTCACAGAAACGATGAACAAAACTCGCACTTCTCTCCAGTATAACAAACACTATTGCTTGTCAGCCCTCTCACATCTCTACTTCTTTTGGGGGTAAGACTATCTCATTTTGTTCCACCAGATCCTGGATCTCGTGACGGAGTCTAAAACAATCATCCGTGGCATGCCCGGCCGCTTGGTGGAATTCACAAAACTTATTCCGGTCTCCCCTAATCAGAAACCCAGGTTTCGGCTCTAAAGGCTGCAACAGGTTTACCTCCATGCATTTCTTGAACATCTTTCCTAAAGACATCGGAAGAGGGGTGAATTCCCTAAATCTCGACCCAACTTGCACCGGTGCCTGGGTAGTCACATGATTTACTTCAATGGGCTTGTTTCCTTGTGCTGAGTTGGAGTTGCGCCTAGGGGTAGTAGTGTCCACTGCTACTTTGATTTTGCCGAAAGCAATTGCATCCTCCAACTGTGTCCCTGCCCCAATAAGGGCTTTGAAATCAGCATAATAATTTCCAATCATGCGATCATAATACATCGGTTGAAGGTTCTTGATCACCATTTTCACTTGCTCCTCTTGTGGAGGTTGGTTCACCATTAATGATGCCTTGCTACGCCACCTCGTGATAAAGGCTGAGAACGTCTCTTGGGCCTCTTGTTTGGTTGTCTCGAGATCCCTCTTGGTCACATCCACTATGGTGTTGTAGCTATATTGGTTCAATAATTCTTTGCAGATGTCCTCCCATTTGCTCACCTTGCCCTCATCCATAGTCATGAACCACTTTAGGGCTGCTTCCGATAAAGTCCTTTGAAACAGTTGGGCCATTAACTCAGGCCTAATCCCCATAGGTCGTAGTATCCTGACATATATCTTCAAATGAGTTGTTGGACATCCCATTCCATTGAACTTCTCAATGTCCGGCATCTTGAACTTTTCATGAAGACGGGCTTCAGGGAACAAAGATAGATGTTCCAAGTTCCAATCATCCTCCTCCCTCTTCATGGCTTTCGGTAATTCTTCCACTCTTCTAAGCCTCTCCTCTTCTCCTTTGGATTCCTGTGTCACCGAGTCATCATCCTGAATGACCACCATATTTTTCTTAATTCCTGGTTTTGAGACTTGTCCCCCATCACTCCTAAAGGACACCATCTTCCCTTTCTTCATAGCCAATAGTGCATTTCTGACATTCGGATCTTTCAGCAGATCCAAGGATTCCTCAGCCACATTGGTCTTAGCAACATTGTCCTCACTCATCTTGCCTTAGTATTTGGATCACAGGTGTCAGGGTCCGCGGTACCCTAGGGGCTTCTTGACTCACATATTTTTCTTTGTTGGCTTTCTTTTTAGGTATGTACAAATGAAAGAGGAAACTCTATTTACACTTACTTGAATTCACAACAATAATCACCCAAATGCACTACCACTTATTGATTAACAATGCATGAGATGCTCAGGGTATGCAGCTGGTTGGGGGCCAAAAGATTGCCGCTAGGAAATAGGTTGACCTACTCACATGTGATAATGGATATCGCGTGAGGTCCAAGGCCCATTAATCCCCATCATTGCTAAGCATCGAGAAACGGGTTCACTCAAACCACTATGGCTTAAGGGAAAGTATGTAGCGGATTTGGATTCCCTCGCCCTCTTACGGTAGAAGCTTCACATCAATCATCATGAATGCAAGGCACTTATGATGACAAATAAAAAGGCACACAAGATTCAATAATTGCACAAAGTCTCTTGAACCCACTACTTCCCTAGTGGAGTCGCCAAACTGTGAATACCCGATCCAAAATCACTCGGGCCTATTCACCTGATCCTTTCACCTTCCTCCTCGGGTCAATCCCACAACATTGGAGTTGCCACCTAAGTTTTATTAAGGACAAAACTTGAAAAAAACCTTTACGTGACTCCTTTAGGCTACATGGTCATGGCGAACCAAAGACATGGGATCGGGGGTTCGTCACGGATGGGAAGGTGTTAGGCACCCATCCGTGTCGGGTCGAGACGTTGTGCAATTGAAGAATACAAGTGTGCCTTGTGCAAGTGTAGAGGTGTGGAAAGTTAAAGAATGGGGGAGAAGAAGAAGATTTGGCTTTCTTCCCATTGTAAAACCGAGACTACCTACGTACCCGAGTGACCAGGGTCAAAGCCACGTAGTTCTAAACATGGCACAAATTGGCCACTTACATCATCAAAAGCATCAACATATAATCAACAAAGATCAATCAAAAGAAGGTTTAGTGTTACCTCTTGTGGCCCTCCTCTAGCTCCTTGCAATGGATTGAGTTCTAGACCCACCTTCTTTCTACTTCTAAGCTCAATGGTTGATCTTCTTCTTGACTCTTCCTTGCTGGACTACTATTGATACCTGCCACGAAATTTATCCAGAGTTTCTGCCTAAGAATGTATCTATAGACTTGGAGAGGTAGAGTTTCTCCAAGCACTCAAGGCTTATGGGTGTATATGTGAGAAAAATTATGTCCTCTAAAATGTGAATGGGGTGTCCTAATTTTAAAATCTCCCACATAATTTTTTTTTCTATTTTAGAAGATTTTCTTTGTTTGTTGAGACAAATAGGTTAACTGATATTATAATTGTTTGATTTGTTCTCTAAAAAATTAATCTTTTTTTTTCTAGATTTATCTTTTAAAGTAATGGTATTTTTTTTTGAAGTGGTGCTTTTTTAAATCGTATTAAAAAATAAAATAGGAGAAAAAAGGGAATAATATTAAAAAAATGTGAAAAATGCATAACTTTAGGTTTAATACTTTTGTTTTAATTTTCAGCATGACGTCACCTGTCTGACAAAGACAGATTATTTTTCAGAACTTTAGGTATTTGTCCTTCCTTGATTTTACTTGCAATTCATTTTTGCATTGTGGATCCAGACTGTAGTCATTGGCCACAACATCTTAAATTAATTTTTTTTTGTCAGAGGATGATGTAATGCATACAACTTTTGTAAAACAGGAGAAAAGGCAGACATGATCATCTCCTTATTCTGCTAATCTCGACCAGAAGTACCTCATGCTTGAGAGATTTCAACAAGAGGTGAAGGTGTTGTTTGTGCTTTTTGGTTGATACTCTAATAGGCATCATATTTTGAATAATCATCCCATACCGCATTAAGGATGAGTCGTTTCAGTTCAACTTTTGATTTGTGCCATGGTTGGGCCTAATGAATTACTTAGTGCATTATTGTAAAGATCGTTGATTGTTAAAGATTAATTGTTGATTACTTGCAGCAAACATCATTGTGTTACTCCATTTACTGGATTTTATTTATGTTGGTCTTGATCAATATAATAGATAAGAGATTCTTGTCAAAACTAAATTGTGAAATTGGGATGCATAATTAGATTGTTAAGTATTATGATGTGCCACTATCTAATAGGAAGTCCTTATATTCCTCCACGACTAGATTTTGACTAGAGGTGGCAAAATGGGAGTACATAAGTATCTGGGTGCGATCATAATGGGTATACTCATTTACCGTATAATGTTAATATATATTTTTAAAATTTTGTGTTTTAAGTTTCTTAACTTTATGAATATTAATCCGACTTAATCCATATTAACCCGCATAGCCTATACGAGCCTAACTAGGCACAAACAAGAACGAGGTCCCTATCACAGTGTTACAATATGCGGATGACACACTTCTTTTTTCCCCAGCCGATCTATCATCCCTCATGAATTTGAAAAGATGCCTTCGTGTATTCGAAACACTTTCTGGTCTGTCTATTAATTTTTTTAAAAGCAGTGTTGTAGGGATTTGTATGAGGCAACAGCAAGTGGAGGAAGTTGCAGGCAGATTGCATAGTCGAGCTGAATGTTTACCGTTCACATATCTCGGCTTCCCCTTAGGAGCCAATATGAAAAGGATTAACGCATGGAGTCCAGTCCTTGATAAATTTAAGAGTAAACTCAAGGCTTGGAAAGGAAAATTTCTATCTGTGGGTGCAAGAGTAACTTGATCAAGTCAGTGTGATCTGGATTGCCAATCTATTTCATGTCATTATTCAAGCTACCTGTTACAGTGGCCAAAAGATTGACATCAATTATTAGACATTTTTTCTGGAATGGGGTGGAAAATACAAGGAAAACATGCCTTGTCGCTTGGAAGAATATTACTGTGCCCAAGGAACTAGGGGGAGTAGGTATAATCGACCTAAACATTATGAACCAATGTCTTCTCTTTAAGTGGTTATGGTGTTACACTAGCCCTGTGGCAAAAATTTGGAAGGAGTTGATTAGGAACAAATGTACCAGCAAGCGGTCAGTTCTGTGTCCAACTTTCTATTCAAGGAAGTGCTCTTCATCTTGGAATGACATTGTCCAAGCTGGTTCGTATTCTAGTCAATCTAGATTTACTCTTATGGAGGGATCTTTTATACAGGTTGGTTCTGGTAAGGATACCAATTTTTGGACGGATGATTGGACCGGCCATGGGGATTTCAAAACCAAATTCTCCAGACTCTTTTCGTTATCAACCTGTCAAACCTCTTCCGTATTTATTTGTCTTCAAGAGGATAATCACCAACCTTTCTGGACCAATGCATGGCGCCGTAATCTCAGGGTGTGGGAAACAGAGGAGATGTTGGAAATGCAGGCTTTTGTTACAAGCACAGCGAGGCAACCTTTGCAGCAAGATCGTAGAGTATGGAGATACTCTCGAGATGGGGATTATTCAGTTAAGAGTGGAAGATCTTATATTTATTCTCAGCATGGTTTGACTCGCACAGCACCTTTCATATGGTATTCGCTGGCTCCTTTAAAGCTGGATGTTTGGCTTTGGTTGGCTCTGAACAATGGTATACCAACAAAGGATAATCTGAGACAAAGGGGCATTATATCTCTGGCGCACTCCATGTGTTCTCTTTGCAAGTGCAATCCCGAGTCACGAGATCATTTGTTTCTAACCTGTCCTGTATCATGGTACGCGTGGAGTAAACTGTCCAGATGGTTGGGTATATCCTGGTGCATTCCTGCCAATCTTGAGGATTTTCTCCTTCAATGGACATTCCTGACCCCTTTCCCTCGCAGTAGATCCTGGTGGTACCTCATTGGAGTGGCTTCTATTCGTTCAATATGGCTAGAGAGGAACCGCCGGATTTTCCAAATCACAGCTGCAGAAGTGGATAGGATTGCTGACCTAGCCATGTTTCACGCCTCGTCATGGATTAGAGCAGCACAGTCTGATTTCCCATTCAGTATTTCATTCATCATGTCCAGCACAGAGTGCTTTAAACATTGGAGCAATCCTAGGAGGAATTTTAATTTACTTGCTCCACATCGTACTGCTGCCTGAGACGCGTCCTTTAAATTTGAGAAGTCTTGGTTTTGTATGAGAAACTAATTTTTGGCTCCTGCCTTGAGCTGTAATTATTTTCATTTCAATAAAATATCGTTTAGTATAAAAAAAAAAAAAACTGGCCCATATAAGCCCAACTAGGCTTACATGGCTTGAGCTAGGTTGGGCCCACATGGGTTGGGCCAGGACGGGCCCAAATAGGCCCACCCAAGCCAAATTAATCCACATTTGGTGGGTCGAGATGGGCCCGCTAGGCCCAATTAAGCCTAAATAGGTTGGGCCATCGTAGCCCATGTGGATAATTGAGTTAGATTACTCATATATAGGTTCACGGATATCCATTACCCAACCCATATAAACCCACTATTTTATGAGTTAAATAGATAAAATACTCAATTAGACCCATATAAAATTTGTATTGACCCATTTATATCCATTACCCATTTATCTATGAGTTAAATGGCTAACCCATTGGGTACCCAACCCATTTTGCCACCTCTAATTTTGACATATACGTGAGCAAGTTCTCGGTTAATGTTTATTGGCAGGCTTGTAGATTGGGATAGCTATAAAATTTCCACTAAGATGAAAATAATATTATGATTATTATAGGCATTTTGAAGTAAGGGTCTTGTTGAGGATCATTGATCATGTATCAACTTTAGGATCTTATTGGAACTCCTTATGCTTTTATGTAAGTGAATCATTACGAGACTCAAATTACGGGAAGTTGCCCTGATCTAAAGACTTCTACGAGAGGGATTCACACTAATAGATATAGTTAAAGAGAAATGTCTACCTATAAGCTCGTATGAAATGTTTGTTTTTGTTTTTTTTTTTCTATTTTCCTTCTACAAATGTACACTTTAGTCCATATATTTAATATTTTTTTCAATTTAGTTCATTATAAGTCAAAATCTTGTTTTGTCTGTTTTTTAATTTTTTTGGCTTCTACAAGTGTACTCTTTAGTCCATTTATTTAATATTATCTTTATTTTAGTCAATTATATGCCAAATTCCTATTTTGTTCTTTCAAAATTTTATTTCTTGTCTTCTTTATATAATCAAACTATGATGCAGGGCGGATCCAAGGGGAAAGGGGGGCAGGCCCCCGTAGGATCTAAATTTATATATTTATGGTAATAATATTTCTCAAGTAAGCATGTGGCAAATGGGGTTGTATTTATTCTCGATGTCCTGGGTTCAAGTCCCTTTTCTGCACTTCTTCTTAAAATGTTCTCTTGCATAATCAATTTAGCCCCTATTATTCTACATAGTATTACAATTTGCCCCTTCTAACCCCTCCACCACCCCCCAATATTAACATTAAGCTTTCAAAAAAGATAGCTTTTTTTATAGATTACATTACAATCTAAAATGTATATTATAAATAGATTAGATTTCTTTATTAATTTATCTAGATATATAATTTATTTTTATGATTAGTAAAAAATAACAAAGCAATATCAATACACAAATATTAGAATAATTCTTAGAATCTTGATGTCATGATATAGTATATCAAAATGTCGTTTTCTCCTAATAGCCTTTAATCAATTACATCTCCCCTATTCGGAATTCTTTCCCATCTGTTCAAGCCTTTAAAATAAACAAAATTCATTAATTCAAATTTTATTATATATCATTAAAATCAATTATCTACTGAGATTTTGAGTATTAAATTTGTACCTAATATATTAAAAAAGCCTAAATAAGTCGGCGAGTCTCTACCTAGTCTAGAAATTATGATTAATTCAATTTTTCTCCTCATAAAGTCATGCTTCAATCTGAAGACCGTAGTGCAAGAAGTACAAATGGGCTGAAAGGAAAGCTTTTTTTTTTATTATTGAAAAGGAAAGCTAAATTAACCTACTCCTAGAAGGGAAGAGAACGAGGGAATAAAAATAAATAATATAAAATGTGCAGAGGACATTCTTCCATGTCGTTTCACGGGCATTTCATTCCTTTATGCTTGCTCAAAGATCAAGCACAATAGTCCAGACCCAAATATTTTTTTTAATCTGAATGTGATTGGTCATATTATTGCAAAGTGGGAACAGACCGACGGACCATAGTTCCAATTAAATAAGAGGAAAGTAAGGACAAACAATCATCAGGAGGTTGTACAAAATGAACAACCCCTAGCGGAACAGAAGAAGCAAAATGTGCTAGCCAGTCAGCAACCTGATTAGAATCTCTATAAACATGTTGAAGGCGAACCCGCCAATCACGTTGTAATAAAGAGCGTACTGCACGAATAAGCCATGCGTGTCTTCGGCTGGTAATTTCTTGCTGCCGCATACAAGTGAGGACTTGGACAACATCAACCAAAATCTCAAGAAATCTATATCCCAAATCCCAGACTTTTTGAAGGCCAAGGAATAAAACCGATAATTCAGCATGTAGAGGAGAACACCATCCAATATTCATACCATATCCAGCAAGCCAGTTCCCAAAGGAATCCTGAAGCACAACCCCTGCAGATGCTTTCTTGACAGAAGGATTAACAGCACCGTCGAAATTTAACTTTATCCAACCCAAAGGAGGTGGATTCCATTTAATAGAAATTACATGGGCATAGGAAGACAAGCCGAAAATAGGCTGCAACTAAGTCATTGCAACCGAAAACTCATCAACAAGACCTAGAATAAACTGACTTGGATTGAAGGGAGCCTCATCATCCTCCTCAAAAATGAAAGAGTTTTGCCATCGCCATAATTGCCAGCATGCGGTGCCAAAAACTGCATCCCAAGAAGAGTGTGAAGAAATAGGAAGAGAACAAGATAAGTTCATAGAGAGCCAATGTACTAGAGAGTTTGATGAGAAGAAACCCGCAGGCAGGAAAGCACCGAAAGCAGTCCAAACATTCTGCACCCAAATACAATCTCGAACCATGTGAAGGGATGACTCTGCAGCAACACCACACAGAGGACATAAGGTGGAGGCACTCATACCCCTCCGAACCCTGTTAACATTGGTTAAAAAAAGCATCCTCGGCTAAGAGCCAAAGGAACATTCGAACACATTCTAGGCCAGGCCACCGCCAAATAAGGTCCCCAAAAGAGGATACAAAATGATCAAATTCTGGGCAAAGAACACCATAAGCAAGCCCAGAAACAAACTCACCCAGAGGAGAATGCTTCCAAAAAAAACCGAGTCAGGACCAGCATTTCTCAACGGGACTAAGGTGCTTGCCAAAATAAAGCAATAAGACTCAAGAAGATACTACTGAAGACGCTCCCACGCCAGCCTCCCATCGGGGCTAAATAAGCAGACACACACTCATCCTTCATCCCTTCAGGTAGAGGGGTACAGACATGATCAATTAGAGGTCCAAGATTCTCCACCCAAGAATCCAACCAAAACTTCGTGAGGGCCCCATCACCAACACACCACTGAACTCCTTGATAAACAACATTCCAAGACTTTGCCACACCCTTCCAAAGGGCAGAACTTGTAGGAGAAAATGGTAAAGAAGGAGGCAAAAACTCAGAAGAAGACAAATACCTAGACCGTAGAACACGCACCCACAGAGAGTCAAGTTGCGTTAGCAGTCCCCGGCCCAACTTAGCCAGCAAAGCTTCATTCTGACGAGAAAGACATTTGAGACCAAGATCCCCCCCTCCCCAACTTCTTTGGCAAAGAGACAGTTTCCCAATTAACCAAATGGGTTTTGTGGTGATTCGGAGTAGATCCCCAGATAAAGCTGCAACAACGTTTTTCAATGTCAGAAATAATACCGGCAAGCAAACGTACAGATTGCATGGTAAGCACTGGAAGAGCAGCCAACACAGACTTAGTCAAGGTGACCCTGCCGGCCATAGATAAATGTCGACCCTGCTAAGAGGACAAACGACTCCGGACCTTCTCCAAGATGTACTCAAATGTTGTTAGTCCCGCTCTCCCATGAATCAACGGGACCCCATGGTTTCTTTCAAAATTATCGGTTTCAGTGAAACCAAAGGAAGCGACAATAGAATCAGCAACAGGACGTTGTACACTCGGAGAAAAGAAGATACGAGTCTTACTAATGCCCACTTTCAGACCCGAGGCTTCGGAGAAAAGATTGAGACAACTTTGTATAACCGAAAGTTGGTCCAAAGAAGCCTCAGCAAAAAGCACCATATCATCAGCAAAAAAATAAATGAGAAAGAGGAGGACTATTCCGACAAAGGGAGATAGGCCGCCACAACCCAGCATCAATAGCCTGTGTAATAAGATGGCCTAGACGCTCTAGACACAGAACAAATAAATAGGGAGAAATAGGATCACCTTGGCGGACACCATGAGAAGGCACAGATTTATCCGTAAGAGAACCATTCCACAGAATCCGCATCTTTGTACCACCAATACATGGAAGAGAATGTCGACTAAAGTATCCTGGATAAATTGCCAACTCAGCCTATAATAAGCATTCTCCAAGTCAATCTTAATGGCCATAAGAGCACGACCTTTACACTTAAGACGCATGGTATGGATAGCTTCTTGCACCACCACTATATTATCTATAATGTATCTCCTCGGAATAAAATTTGGCTGTGTGGGAGCCACCAAAGTCCAAAGAGCCGGTTTCAGCCGATGTACAATAACTTTCGTGAGAGCCTTTGTACAAAACATTACAAAGCCGAATCGGTCCAAACCCAAATATTTATTTTCAGGTTTAAAGAGATTAGGTGGCACGACTTTTTCGCCCACTTGTCGTTTTGCCTCTCTGCTCTGAGAGGTGGTTTTGTCACTTTTGCTCGTGGTCTATATTGAGCCAACTTGCCCCTTCCTCTCATTGTGTCAGACCCTTTGGGTTAGTCTTCTTGTCTGATCTTGATCTTGGGCCTCAGGTTTCTTGGCAAACTATCCTCTCTCCCAATCGGGCCGTTTGAGCCCATCGACTGGGGCGATCTTGGGTCGTGCCCTACATCATTCTCTGAATATCAAATTTATGGCGTTAAAAAGCACCTTAGGGGATTAAAGGCGTATGCTCCCAAGATTGCAACCCTTCCATCTCTTCTCATTCAACAAGAAGTAAAACTATAGAACTCTGATACATACATAGCAAGAGTTTAAGAATACCTTACTAAACACGAAAAACAAATAATACACTAAGTTTGTAAAACTTAAAGTCCAAAGAAGTTTAGGTACTTTTCACCATTCAGCTCTTGGGCGCGCCAATCAATTGAACCACAATCCTTCGTTAAATTAACTCAGCTTCGATAAGTTTCTTTAAAGAGACCAGATGGTACTCAAATTCGGGTATTTTTCACGAAACTCCTCTTCTGGGAGAGTGTCATTTTCTTGTTGAGGAGTCCATAGCACCTCCACTGCCTGTAATAAGAATATTGAAGGGAATATTACTGTGATTATCAACACATATTGAGCATCAAATTCATATGTATTTAAGGCATCTTTCAATTGATACTCACATTTATACGGGCCTTCGGGAAGGATTTAAGTAATTCCAAGGCTTGTGTCAGATCTTCATTCCCATTAATCACAGGAATTAAAATTTTACGCATGGCCTCAACCAAAATCGTCACCTGACAAGGAGAGATCAGAGTAAGAAAGGATTCTGCATCAATCCTATAGCTTCTTCTGTGCGAGAGTACGTAATAACATGCATTTCAGAGTGCCAGAGGAAAAAAAACTATTTTACATTCCTGATGTATGCGGCGAAATAGAAGAGAAGAATGCGGATAAAAAGAAAGCCATGTAGTAATTAATGATTAAGGTAATGAACTATATATGTGATCCACTCGTAACATTTTCTAGGATGCAAACCTGTAATCAGGGTAAGGCCTGACATCTAGAGTGCAAGCTAAATTTTATGAAAGAATGACAAGTTTTGCTTGGTAATTATGGATTCTCTTATTACTCCAATCCACAAAGGAAAGTTTAATTAATTAATAGTAGACTTACCACTATATACTCATTAATGGTTCCAGTAGCTATCGTCTCCATTGTGATTTTAATCTTGTGATTGTTCACATTGACTAGGGTCTCATCGTCAAATTTATTTCTTTCAGCAGTAGAAAGCTCATCAAATTGTTCCTCTGCCCGTTCTGGAGAGTATGATGTAATCACCTGCCACCATATGGTCCAACAAAAAGAAATTATAATGTGTCAAAATCAGGAGGATAAATCTATAAAAATCAGTCTTGTTACCTATTACGCATGAAATAGTAAAGACAACTGAGCCACTTACCGAAGAATGACCTGAAATCCAGTACTGTTGATGCTTAAGCAAAGCTGATGTTGCCCCTGCAATTACAATAATTAAAAGAAATCCAGTTAATCAAGACAACTTTTGAAATAATTAAAACTTTTACTGTTTAATTAGAAAAAAAAAATTGCACAGGGAAGATAAAACCATCATACAAGCGACTCCGAGTACAGATTCGTTAAAAGGAACTTAGGTTATGTAATTATGTCCCTTCTCGAATTTAAGAATCTCCAGTATGAGGATTCATGTGCATTCACACTCAAACCTCAGAACATGTGAGCTACTGGTCTGAGATAACTGTGATTAACATCTTAGGTAGAGTAAGTGCAACATTAAACTAAATATGCCAAACCTTTAGAGTGCATTACATATATATATAGGCCTCCACTATTATTTTGTTCGGTGTATTAATTAATTAAGGGACTAGATCAAATATTCACCTCTCAGCAGATAGCTCAATCCCTCTCTGGAAGATGTATCAGAAGATTCACAAATTCGATCAAGCTCACGTTGAAGTGATACCGCGGAGCCCATCAACCCAACCTGAGATAAGGGACAGCAACTGGCGCTAAGTAACGAAGACACGCATGAAAATTAAGTTGTTGATAGTGTTGGGAAAACTCGGGTAATTTCCCCACTACAACAAACTAGTGAATTGAACTGATTCGATAATTCCCAGGAAAGATGGCCTAGCCTATCTCCTTAGACAGAATTATCATTCCAAGATAAATCCCCAGGAAAGACTGGAGGAACTATGGTTCACTTAAAACCCAGCCTCCTAGACAGGACTTACTTGCACAGTATTTTAATTCACAACTTCACCCGACAAAAGGCGGCTTTGCCAGCCAACAAAGAAATAAGGCGGCTTAGCCGGCCAACAAAGAGATAAGGCGGCTTAGCCGGCCAATATTGAATACTAAATAAATGCGGAAATTAAAGGCGGAATAATAAAAGAAAGAACACACTAAAATTGTTAAC